>MU005774.1:1044704-1110175 GCA_010093715.1 Pleomassaria siparia CBS 279.74 | reverse complement strand
AGAGAGAGACAGAGAGACTGTCCAATTTTGGAAAGGCGAAAATGTAATAATAATTAATTAGATGGTCAGATGCTGCACGATACAACCATGGACGGGGAAGCAGAGGTGGAGGTTCCGCGGCCGCGTGGGAAGGGAACCTTATCGATAACCATAAATTGGGCCGAAGACCAGTATAAATGGTTCCGCATTCATTACAGTACTCGCTCACAACCTCAATGCCACTTGGTCTCTGCATTCACTACTTCCTCTTGGTTCTCTAGGTCTCCCTCATTAAAGGTTAGATCGCGTCCATCAAACCTTTCCTTCTTCCAAGTACTGCGAACATGGTAGAAGGCGCCCCCGCACACGGATCTGTTGCACATCTCCTACCCCAAACATACAAGCGCCAAATCTCGGAATGGCTGGAAGAAGACACACCAAGTTTCGACTACGGCGGCTTTGTGGTTGGGGAGGAGATATCGGAGGCGAAACTTCTAGGGAAGAGCGAGGTTGGAGTGTCCTTCTATACTCCTTTTGCTCTGCTAACCCATCAGCTAGGGCATCGTAGCAGGCGTTCCCTTCTTCGATGAGGTGTTCCGGCAACTAGGTTGCACGTAAGCCGATTCCATGTCCCCTTCACAAAACTTCTCTCACCTTTCTCAAGTGTAGAATGGCACATCAAAGAAGGCGCCTCCTTCAAACCTATAACACACTGCGCCACCGTCCGCGGCCCCGTCCGACACCTCCTCCTGGGCGAACGCGTAGCCCTTAACACTCTCGCGCGCTGCTCCGGCATCGCCACGAAATCCGCGCGTCTGCTCTCACTCCTTCGCGTCGCAGGTTACAAAAACACACTCGCTGGGACTCGCAAAACAACGCCAGGCTTCCGATTAGTGGAGAAGTATGGCATGCTAGTTGGTGGTGTTGATGCTCACCGAGTCGATCTCTCCGCCATGACCATGCTCAAGGACAACCATATTGTAGCTGCGGGCAGTATCACGAATGCGGTTCGCGCGGCAAAGGCGGCCGGTGGTTTTGCGATCAAGGTCGAGGTCGAATGTCAGAGCTTCGAGGAAGCTGACGAGGCGATTGCTGCCGGAGCAGACATTGTTATGTTGGACAACTTCTCGCCGGAAGGCGTCAAGATCGCGGCAAAGGATCTAAAGGACAAATGGGGTCGAGGCATTGCGGATAGAAAAGCGTTTCTGGTGGAAGTCAGCGGTGGCTTGACGGAGAAGAACGTCGAGCCGTATGTGTGCGATGATGTGGATATTGTGAGTACGAGTAGTATCCATCAAGGGGTGCCGCATGTGGACTTTTCGTTGAAAATTGTGCCAAAGGGAAGGAAGGAGACAAAGGATGCAGGGGAGAGTTTGGCTGTTTAAAGGTGGATAAAGAGAGGGTTGGTAAAGTGCGGTTGGTTCAGAGTGAAGGCGGAGAAAAGAGTGTATGATAGTGGGGGATTTGGTGGCACTTTGCACCACACGATGTGCAAGAGTTATTTTCTTGGGAAGAAGGAAGAAGGAGGTAAAACCAGATCTCAACATGAATGTTGAGATCAATGACACTGTAAGATTGATATTGCTTCCGATCGTTGGTTAAGATGGTCTTCCGACTCGAAGTATAATGATACAGCGTAGTTTTGCATGTACCTACACATATTGAATAACCCTGCTTCACTATCGGGTAGTTATGGATAGCTAATAGAATGAAGCAAACAGGTCTGAACTCCTTCTGATGGATCATATGAACGGGCACTATTCCAGAAATACTAGTCAAATCTTCTCCTGACAGACACGGGAGGATGGTATGAAGAAATTGATTCATCTGATATGCATCACGGGGTATGGAAGGGACTAATCCGGCTAGCGCCGATGAATAAGCAGTCCGGCTTTAGAACAACATTTTTCTTTCACTCAATTACTGGCGATTGCCTATCTTACTGTTGTCTTTCATAGATAGAGATCACGACATCATCATCATCATCATCATCAATCACGGACGTAACGAAGAATCATACAGTCAAAGCTTGGCATATCCTTGTTGAACACACAACCGTCGCACAGTTTGGTTAGTCAAGGACCAGTCACCACACCGACTTTTCAGCCAACTGCGTGATGTGCCAGGAGTACAATTACAGGTTCTAGAGACATCGAGTACACTTCCTTCGAACGCGAAATCTTTCGTCGTCCCGTCCAATTTTCGCTTTCTGGATGGATCCAACCTCTTCGGAACCGAGGCCTATCAATCGTGTCGCGCTGGCCTGTATACAGTGCCGTAGTCGACATGTCAAATGCGATGCAACACAACCAATATGTACGAGATGCAAGCGCGAGGGGAAAGAGTGCAATTACCAAAAATCACGCCGTGGTGGCCTAGACAAGGCCGCCTTGGCTCGACGACGCCTAGCGATGCAACAACAAGCCGAGCGTTTTCCTCGGAATAATCAAAGTGTTGATCAAGGTCTTACTCCGGAGAATAACTCAGATTCGCCGCATAGTGTCGATATAGACGACCAGTTTTCAGCAATACCGAGATTCGGTGCCGTGAATATTGCAGGGGCACCCCATACTTCAACCAATGCGATATCCTTTCTTGTGAACCCGGATCGACTATTAGACATGTACTACGAAAACTTCCATCCATCCTTGCCTGTTGCGCTTCCGCTCCAATTTCTCTGCCAAAGGAGAAGCAAGGAGAACCACGGGTTGCAGGACCTGCTGCTTGTTATGCGATATATTGGCTCCATCTATGCAGCATGGACGCCATCAGACTCATATTACGAAAGGGCATACCAAGCACTCCACGAACCAAGACTTCCACGGAATGGATTCAGCGTACAGGCGTTGATGTTGTTCGCCATAGCCCAGCATCACTCGGATCTTAGAGTAGAAGCTCGCACAACGCTAGATGTAGCTATTGCGATTGCCTTGGAAATAGGAATAAATTCCAAGGTATTTGCGCAGATGCATGGAGAAAGAGATGCCGTGTTGGAAGAGTCTTTGAGAAGGACGTACTACTTTCTACACCTTGTCGATCAGCATTTTTCCGTGGTTGTCAATAATCCCATATTTGCGATGCGGGACCTCCCCAGTACGGTCGATTTACCCTGCGACGAAGAGTTTTATGAACGTGGAGTGAGTAGCTGAGAGGATCATTGTGGAGAAGATTCTGCTAAGTTGTTACATGTAGCAAATACCCCCAACAGCGACGTGGCAAGACTATGAAGAGAAGGAGTTTGCAGAGGCTGAGGTGATATACTCGTCGATAGCCTATTTGCACGATATATGCCGAGTTGTGTCGCACATCATGCGAGTTCTCCTCTCATCAGGTACCTTCAGCGATGGTTTGATTGCTTCGCTCGATGCCAAAGTCGCCCTCTGGCAATCATCGCTTCCTCCAAGCAAAAAGGACCCGTTGCAGAGGGACGGGAAGGTAGACGAAGTCATGTTCCTAGCGCACATGATCTGTACCATGTAAGGCTTCTCGCACATTGAATGGGGTTTCGCCAACAGCGTCTAGTATACTCATGAACTCACATCGGCCTTTTTCCACGTTGGTATACAGTTTCGAGGAGTTGACGACAATTAGCTTCGCATCTCCCATACCCCACGTAGAACCATCAAGACAGGATCAATGTACGCATACGGCGAGAGCACTCCGAGCTGCAGACATGCACACCAAGCTGCTCGCCATTCCCTGCGATATGAATCGTCACAATCTCTTCACCTTGTGCATAACGGCATCTACAGCGACTGCACAAGTCAGTGCGTGCAGCCGCGTGCTCGAAGATGACGGCGCGTCAATAGCCCGCGATCGGGTTCGGCTTAGCATTGGATACCTCTGCTCCATGAGTAGTAATTGGCCCCTCGCAAAGAAGATGGCTCAAGAGGTCAAGCGGGTTGCTCGTCGAACGCTCTCAGCAAACATGACCAACTTTGCTGACGATGTGGATCCGAATGCAGAAGTCGACATACCACGCGACGATGTCATCTGGCCGATTGGAGACGTGTCATCTCAAATCGACATTTACAACGGACTAACTCTGCCCATGAACTGGGACATGTCGTTGTACGAACCACCACCGTCGACATGCTCGACATGCTCGATGATGTTATGATTTGTATGACAATACCTGGAACTGAAGGCGAATCTAGTTTGGGGATTATTAGACCATGTATGTACATGATTAATGTCCCACACTCGAATCCTGTAATGATTATTACCTTTGGGTCATATCCGAAGAGGATGATAGGCGCAAGGCAGATGATGCACGTTACGATAGACAACCTATGTATATCGTTCCAGCGACTAGCTCGCGTCTTTACAGAAATGGGGGAAGGGGATTGCCAATGCCTGATATAATAATAATTACTTATTAGCAGCAGGAGGATTCATGGGCATTTGATTCATGTTCTAAAAAAAACATGACTTTAGATATACATGGTCCTAGGGATATGTAAATCGCAACGTGCACAGCATACGTACATGTGTATTAGACATGATATGTAGATAATAGGTAGTCCTCGGGGTAACGGTCAACTGCCAAGGTTTCCCACCCCATTTATTGTATCTTTCCGTGGTGACGTGGCGGCAACCAACGACTTGCCGACGATGATTGTAACTTGTTTACAGATACAGATACGGATTGCAAAGCTGGGCATTGATTAATAATTATAGCTGTTATCTCACTGCCAAGATGATCGTCTCGTCGTTTCGTCGTCTCGTCGTCTCGTCGTCTCGTCGCATCCGTAATCTTTTCAATCCCCTGCCGCCCCTACGCAAAACAAGCGCATGTCTCGATTGGCCCAAGCCCCCGCTCCCATGATGGTTTTTTTTTTCCCAAGCAACTTCGACCACAACAAGGAAGCGTGGGTCTAGAGAGGGGAACAAATGTCATTCTTCTACTTGTAATTAACAAAACATTTTATTTGGCCAAAACCACATCTTTTACCGACGACTGGTACGAACCAACGAACCTGACCGGTCAGACTCGATAATTAACCCCAAATACGGCTGTCTGTGGAGACGACGACGACGACGACGACGACGACGGCGCGCGTGGACGGGTCATAATATATTTGCCACTACGAGGAAACTATCCTTACGTCAACGTCTCCGTCTCCGTCAACGTCTCTCTTTTTTTTCTACCCCCCCCCCCGCCAAGGCCGGCCCCGACAGTATGACTGGCTCCGCCGAAGAAGAGTACGGCAAGACGCAAGCTGGCGATTCTCCGAAAATAGGTTATCCAGACGAGACACTGGAAAGTCAGTTGGGCGACATGGACGAACTAGCAGAGGCCAAGCTAGTCAGGAAACTGGATCTGTTTCTCATTCCCGTGGTGATGCTGTTGTATCTGTTGAGTTTCTTGGACAGGTATGTAATGTTTTTTTTCTTTCTTTCTCGTCGATAATTATCCAAGAATGATAAAAAGGACATTCAATTTATTCCTCTGCAATCAAGAAAAAGGAAATGGTCACGTGACCCGCGAACCAAAACCTTTTTTTATTTATTTATTTATCAAAAACAATAATTACCTTCTTATCCTAATTCGACATGAAATCTTTCTAGAGTCAATATCGGCAACGCAAAACTCTACAAACTAGAGGCCGATCTCGGTCTCAAGGGTAATCAGTTCCAGGTGGCAGTTTCGATTCTGTTCGTCACATACATCTTGTCCGAATTGCCGTCCAACCTGGTGTTGAAGAAATTTGGCCCTTCGCGTTGGATTTCCTTCATCACGGTAGCATGGGGAATCATTGCTACGCTGACGGGTCTGGTACAGAACCTGGGGGGGCTGGTAGTCTGTCGGTTGTTTCTAGGCGCCGTCGAAGGAGGACTCTTCCCAGGAATGGCCGTCTATCTGACCTTCTTCTACACCAAGCACGAGCTGGCCCTGCGGATCGGATATCTGTTCGTGTCTGCCGCTCTGGCCGGTGCGTGCGGTGGCCTCCTCGCATTTGCAATCGGACACATGCAGGGAGTCGAGAGCCTGAATGGATGGCGCTGGATCATGATCATCGAAGGCCTCCCGACCTTTGTCCTCGGAGTCGCCTCGTGGTGGATCCTACCCGACAACCCGGAGACGGCCTACTTCCTCAGCGATTCGGAGCGAAGACTGGCCGCGGCGCGTCTCACGCGCCAGACGGGCTACACGGTCACGGCCTCGCAGTTCCACTGGAAGGACGTCAAGGCCGGGCTCAAGGACTGGAAAGTGTGGGCCTTTTCCTTTGCCCAGTTCGGCTCCGATACCATGCTCTACGGCTTCTCCACCTTCCTCCCCACCATCATCCGCGGCATCAATCCCACCGCGTCGGCCGCCCTCGTCCAGGTCCTCACCATCCCGTGCTATGCCCTCGGCGCCATCACGTACCTGATCGCAGCGCGCTTCTCGGACCATCAGCAGAAGCGAGGTCTGTATACCATCATCTTCGGATTGATCAGCATCGTCGGGTACGCGATGCTGATCAGCGATTCGAGTTCGGGGGTGCACTACGCGGGATGTTTCTTCGTCGCCATGGGACTGTACGTGTGCGTTGGTCTGCCGCTGGCCTGGCTGCCGACAAACTGCCCGCGGTACGGCAAGAGGACTACGGCGACGGGGCTACAGCTCAGTATCGGAAACTGCTCGGGTATCATGGCCAGCTTTGTGAGTCTACCCTCCTCTCCTCTCCAATCTAAATCTCCCTTGATCCTTCTGACACTGCATACACAGCTCTACCCTGCCAAGGAAGGCCCCCGCTACGTCCGCGGCCACGCCGTCACAATGGGCATGGTCGCTTGGGCCATCCTCTGTTACGCGATACTGTGGTTCTACTTTGCAAAGGCCAATGCGAAGAGGGAGCGCGGAGAAGAGCATCATCTCGTCGAGGGTATGTCGGACGAGCAGATTGCCGAGCTGGGCGACGATAGCCCAAGATTTCTGTATACGCTTTAGAGAGAGAGAGAGAGAGAGACGAGCAACAAGTATGTATGGGCCCTGGGGTGGGGACATGTACGCAACAAAAGATACATGTACGTACAAAGTGCCAACGCGACAACTGCGCAACGATTAAAATTCAAGTGCGCGAGTGTAACAACTACGCCATGGATATCTCAAAATCTTCAAAAAATAAAAACAAATCTCCAAATGACACACGCACGTCACCTTACCACCACCATATGTATACTCTACTCGTCTCTAACGACCTCCAATCTGCCCCTTGGGAATGGGCCTAATCCACGAAACCAGCAGATTGATTGCAATGGTGATAATCCCAACAATCCAAAACACTTTGCCATAGTTCTTCCCATTGTACCTGAAGATGATGGCAAAGATGATACCGCCAAAGTTGCCCATGGCGCCGGTGAACCCGGACACGACGCCGTTGGCATGGGGATGCACATGCGGCACAAGACCAAAGTCTGCACCGTTGCAACCTTCGAGAAAGAAGGCCATACCGGCCACGAGACCGAACATGGTGGACTGGTTCTTGGAGTCGAGAACACCGATGGCGATGAGGAAACATCCAGCAACGATGCCGTACGTGTGTAGGACGGCCTTCTTGGCCCAGACCGAGTGCGTGCGGCGGTAGACCAAGTCGGAGATGAATCCACCTAGCGGACGCGTAACACCATTCAGGAGACCGAACATGGCGGCCCAGTTGCCAGAGTGTTGGAGACCGAGTCTGGGGAAATTCTTCATGTAGTAGTTACCGAGGATGGAGTTGATAGAGAGCTCAGCACCAAAGGTACAGAAATAGCACGCGGCCGTCACGAGCGTTTGCGGACTGCACATGATGCGCAGGATCTCCTTGGAGGTGGGTTTCTGGATCACCTCGCCCTTGGCCGTGTCGAGCATCTCCTGGTCCGTGGCCTGAACCTCGTTGTCCTTCCAGCCGTGAGGCTTCTCCATATCGGACGAGGCGTCCTTTACGGTTGAGGCAGGCGTATCGTTGAGATGGCCTGGAACGGTGACACCAGTCACGCTGTGTCGACGCACACTCTCCTCTACGGCAGCGAACCGATGGTTCCACTTTCCCGTCGGGGTATCTGGGCACAGGAGGAGTAGACAGCAAGCTACGAAAACGATGAGGATACCAGGCACAACGAAGGATACGCGCCAGGCTTTATGCTTGGGTAGGCCGTTACGTAGAAGGGAGTTGTATACAGCCGGCATAACGAAGTATGTGATACCTCCGCCCAGGTTGCCAAGACCACCTGTGAGAGCGTTCGCTGTTCCGACGACATTCTTGTCGAAGAAGCCCGTGGTCCAGACCTGACAAGGGACGAAAGAACCGCCGAGAATACCGATAAAGAAGCGGAGGGCACTGGTACATGTCAGTGTGTGCTCGATAAAGGTGCATGTTATGCCGGAGCGCAGGTAGGTCATCAAGAAGAAATTACATGGGAACTACTTACTATAACCCCGACGTGTTAAACACAGCCCCAGCTAAGAATGTCGGTATAGCGCCCGCTAGTAGGCATCCAGCAAAGGTGATCCGGGGTCCAAAGTGATCGCAGCAAGGGCCAGCAATGAGACGAACAATCAGTCTGTCACAGGATTAGCCTTTTTTCTTCTTCTAAGCGCAGCCATGCATCGCACTCTAGGTGCTCTAAAGGAGAAATTTGGGGAAACTCACGTTGCAGTCAGTGCAATGATGTTCGAATTGGCGACTTGATACGGCTTCATGCCCAGATCCCCCGCAATAACATCCGCAAGCAGTGGCGGGAACGCTATACCCCAGGTCAACGATCTGTTTATCAGTGGAGAAGTAGGGGTGAGGTGGATGGAGATAAGCGTGACATCACACTGCATACCCTCAAACCCGAGAGAACAACAATGAGATGGGATGTGTGTGGGATGTGTACTTTGCGTAAGTACCCCTAGTAGATGGGAATGCCAACGTACCATACCAACTCCAGAAGGCGATCATAAATCCAAACCACGAAAAGAAGAAGACCCGCCCGTAGACACTCGTAAACGGATTGAAGAAAGGAATGGATCTCGCTTTCTTGTTGATGGGGTTGATTTTAGGCGCTTGCCAGAGCGATGCGAATTGAGCCATTTTTCTTTCTCTGCCTTCTAACCTGCGACGGACTGGAAGGGTTGAAACATGAGACGAAGGGTTGTTATTTGGTTGGTGCAGCGTCAATTATATAGACACAACGAAATCCACTGACGTCGTGTGTGAATGTGCAACGTCTCCGCTGAGGTAATAGCCAGACGAAGTTGCAATGTCCGCGGGATAGATGATGCCCATATTTTTCAACCCTACCTTGACTGGGATGTGCATGTAGTGTGCATGAAACGAGGGCTGCGGTGGCGCTGCTGGCTTGTGAATGTTTTCCAACCTTGCATCCAGCTCGTCGAATGTTCTCTCGATACGCACCGTGGCTGGGATGGCTGATGTTTCTTATCTGGGGCGTAACAGTAGCGCACACCTGGTGGGTGTTTTGTGGGTCTTATCAGCAGTAGCATCTCCAAGCAACTCAAAACCTCATATAAAGGAGTGAGATGTCCTTTTTCCGCGGCGTCTTTTCACCATCGATTCCAGACTCCTCTTAACTCCACCACAGCGCTGTCGAAGAGGACGCTTGAGGTGGGCTTATCGTGCCTGGGCAGTATTCTTATCTTGGTGGTGTGTGGGCATCACATTCCAACATGCTTACAGGATGGAAGACGATCCAGACGTTGCGATTTACCTTCTCTTCTCCTACACAAAGGAATGAAGCTTCACGTTTTGTATATTGTGCCTCAATTCTTGGCCGTCTACTGTGTACTCTGTGGTTGAGTGCAGGTATCAGGTTGTGCTCTGTGCCTGGCTATCATGCCGTCCAAGTGGGGGTTAGCGTCCGTTGTGCGTGGGATGATCGTTCATCGCCTTATCTTTCTCTCAGTCTGTTACAGCCAATGAGAATAGCCCTGGTATTCCGAGGAGATATATATTGAGTGCTGCACATCTGCACATCTCTCAAAATCACGTGCGGTGCCTAGACTTTCGTCAGAAGATGTTGTTGCACATGCAGAATATTGTCTTGAACCGGACGCCGTCATCAAAACATTCATTGCATACCCAACGCATGCTTCCTTCGCCGCCTTCGATGCCGAGCTTGAGAGATAGATGGCCCAGAGGAAGAAGTAATGCGACCACGACCCCGGTCGGCAATGGAATTGAGGCGAGGGGAATCAAGAACGTTTGCAATTGATAGCAATAGAAGGATTAATCATTACGACGTACGTCCGATCCGAAACATGGTTTCCCAGTAGTCGATCCAATCTCTGTGCTATGCAAAAAGGCTTTTGGAAAGCAAAAAGCCGACCTAGATTTGCTGGGCAGAAATGTGTGAAGATGATATTCTACGCCTAGCTCCGCCGATGCTGAAAGTACCATGAGGAAAGGATAGCATAAAAACCGAGATTACCGCCCGTGGACATAATTTTGCGCCGCTGAAATGCTGGAAAGTGTAAAGGAATTCGTGAGACGTGTACAGTTGCCGAGAGTGAGGCATGCGTCGTGCTACTCTGGAGGTGCCGGTGGCGGGCTGGGGATGCCGTGTTCGTTTTCTTCCGGCTTTCTACCCCAAACGACATATCTTTTCCTGTTAGCTCGTTTAGTGCAGATGGGACGAACCCCAGGGGACCATCTCACATTTTGTGGTAAGCATGCACGTTACGATCCGAGAGGGCTTTTCGAACGTGTACCAAATAGACCTCGATCTCATCCTTGGTCCACCCTAGTCCTCTTTGAAAAGGCTGGAGACTGAAGGCTTGCAGACCATCGAGCAAATTTGTTTCATTGAATCGGCCCAACATTTTGAATTGGGGGTCTTTGGGCCAAGAATTGATCGGGAGCTTGTAGATCTCCTCGTGGACATCCACGAAGCCAGCCTGCTCATACCAGCGCTTGAGCTTGTTTCCAATCCGCAGAGGTCGACCCATGGTCATGGCGGCTCGGTCCTGCGTCTGTGTCCATTCGGCGAAGGCATAATCAGGACTCATGGTCCCATCGTCGCAGTAGACTGTCGGCATATATTCCTGCGACTCCATCCACCCTCCAGGTTTTAGATAGCGAAACGCCTTGGCAATGATTTCCCGAAAATCCTCAAAGCAACCGAGCAGGACCCGAGTGTGTATGTAGTCCATTTGGTCCAGCATCCAGTCTTCCTCATTGGCATCGTCGATTACAAACTTGACATTGTTGGGCACCCTGGACAAGGTCAGATACATTGGACTGTTCTTTGAGGTGGTGTGTCCTTACCATTCAGGCTGTATGGGGGAGAGATCGGTCCCGGTCACCTAAACAACTGTTAGAGAAGGGCATGGAGAGAGTGGAAATGACCCACTTCTGCTCGAGGGAACCTGTTGCCTGCCATTGGTCAGCGTGGATGCTCAATGCAATGTACTGTACATGGGCGGTGCACGTACCCATCTCTATTGCCCATTTTCCTGTGCCGGTGCCAATGTCGAGAATCTTTCGCGGGTCTTTCAGCGGAGCATAGAAGTTGCGTCCCTTGAACAAGACCTTTAGGATCTCGTACTGGAGGTCCAGTCGTTCGTTCTCGTACTGCAGCGGTGCTGGTCAGCGGGGGCGATGCGCAAGATGGTTGTCTAGGAGCGGAGTGTAGGTCATGAGACGGTGATTGGATACCTGGTCGTTGGGGAACATGTAGGCTGGAATAGCAGTCAGCAGGGAATTGCAGAATGCGGGAATGGTGGGAGTGCATCTTACAGCCGGCCTGGTATCTGTGGTAGGTTCTGCCATTCTCGCGCACAAAGTTGAAGATGCTCTGGTTGACCGACTTTGTACTCCTAGACGACGGTGAGCGGGCAATTGAGGGCGTTGGGGCTGTCGAGAGAGACGAACGTGGCACAGCTTTCTAGGCCATCCGAGGGATCGGACTACAGGAAGAGTTGCGTTAGCTGAGCGCGAGTCGAGGGCGGGCAAGCGGGCAAGCGGGCAAGCGGGCAGGCGGGCAGGCTGGTAGCAGGGCGGTTGGCGTCGTAACGTACGTCGGCTTCGATAATTGAGCGGGGGCTGAGAGCCTCGACAGAGGAGGCAGGACTGGTATCGTGTGGTGGTATTGGGATGGTCAGAGACATTGTCGCGATGTCGAGCTGTGGTGTCGGGTTCGTGGAGAATGGCAAACCCAGCTGGAAGGATCCGGGGGGACGGTCAGATAGAATAGAACGACTCAGCGTTCTGCATCCTCGCTTCGCCTGGGAAAGAAAGAAAGAAAAAAAAGGCCGGCCAGTAATTAATAACTATTATTATTCCCGAGGCCAGGATCAATGTGGGCATGTAATAAGGGAGTATAGTTACATGGGCGTACTCGTCGCATTCGTCGTACTCGTTGCACTCGTCGCACTCGTCGCACTCGGCGCACAACCCACAGCCCACAGCGAACAAGGACCACAGGCATACCTAGGGTAATAGAGGTACATATCGCATTTGTCGCCCGGGCGTCCGGCAGCCGGCTCGGCCTCGTAAAAGCGGCAGTCTGGGTGCCGAGATGCCGCTGCACTCGTTTGTACTAATACAATGTAGTACATATGTATCATGTACATAGTACTAATACAATGTAGTATGTACATATGTATTATGTACATACAAGGGGTAGGCAGATGTAGTATTACACCAAGTACCTGTGTATCAAGTAATGTACCGGCATGGACATATGTACGTACTGCGCATGTACATATGTACGTACAAAGCTACGAGTACATACGTAGTAGATATGTAAAGAGTGTACAGAGTGTACAGAGTACAATACATGTACAAAAGGTACGGTTACACCGTTACATGGAGTAGTTAGTGGTGCTACCTTTATACAAGGGTAGTGCTGGTGCTGGCAGTGTTTGTCGCAAACGGATTGGATGGTAACTCTCTCTCTAACCTTTGTACAAAGGTACAATTGTGTCATTGATCGCTCACAAGCGCCAAGGGCCAAGAGCCAAGAGCCAAGCGTTTGACGGCACGAAAGGCCCATGCATCCGCGCCGCACTCCTGCAATCCCCGCTGCTTGGTTCTGAGCCGGAGCTTGTCCATTTGAGGTATCGCTTCCAAGCCCCTCAGCTACTCCAAACCTGATAGGTAACAAATCAATCATACCATGTTGTAAGCAATGCCGAGGCAAAAGACAAGTTTCTACTTGTACAGTACATACCTCTCTACCTAAATTACTACCTATTAAAATTTGATACAAACCTTCCCTCCCTCTGCACTACCTTTGTTAAACTCGACTAGCAAATTCTGCCTCCAGGTCATAATACCGATAAAAAAAGCTACAGACATTGTTTGCAGTGGTATACTGTACATAACACGACCAGGTTCTGCCACACAGGAAGAACCCTGCCTGTCTGCTCGTCAGTCATGGCACTACAAAGGCTATCCTTGAGTCGGTAATGTCTCGGTAGGGCGGCAGTTGTGTCGAATCCACTACTGTACAAGTACATACATGTCTAAAGGTATGATGCCGAACTGCAAATAATTAATCGAGCGCGTCTTCTGACGTGTTCAGGACGGCATGTTGGCATCAGTCATGTCGAATCCGAATCAATGCATGACTACAAGTTTGACTCTTTCACAGGCACCGTCGTCTGAAAACCTTGATTGCATTTCCCCAAGCGTCACTGCTCAGATAATCTTCCTCGTCAAGTCATCTATCTCGTACACTTCAAGTGCTCTCGTGAGCAGCGTGACCTCCCTGAGCTCCGAGCTCCTTCGCCAGCTTGCTTCCCTCCTTGAACGTTCCATCGGCGTTACGCTGCGTATTTGTTAGCAACACTGCGAGGCATCCATGGCAAAATAATACTTACGCCATCCTTCTCAATCTGGTGTTCGTGGGCAGCGTGTCCGCCCTTTGCTCCGAGTTCCTGAGCTAGGTTCGAGCCCTTTGTGAATGTGCCATCTGGGTTGCGGTCGGGCTGGGCCTTGACATGAGTTAGTCGACATTCAAACGGCATAACAAGGGTCTGGCGAACCTCGGAGACGTCTTCACCATGGGATGCCTTTCCGCCCTTGGCTGCGATTTCGCGGAGCTCGTCCTTGGGAAGGTTGGCAAAGTTGGCGGGGTTCGTGTCGGCCATTGTCTTGTGTGGGGAGGTGATTTGGTGAAGAGATTTGGTGAAGATTCTTGTATTGTAAATCAAAGTGGAACAAGTAATTGCGCAGGTTGCAAGCCTAAACCCCCAAGAGTGAGGGTTCTTTTATATCTTGTCGCCTTCACTGTGACGTTTTGTTGCATGGCAAACTAAGCATAGCCGTGTCGGGCAAAACATGCCATAACCCTGAATGGGAGAATTTGCAATCAACAACTCTACATTTCTATGCATCTGATTTGCCTGATCTGCCATGGGGGAATGAAAATGCCATTCATGCTGACAGGTTTGCCTGTTCCATTCCCTAGAATCTGGTTATCGTCCAAGAATGCAGATCAGCAGCTGACATCATATCTTTCGTACGCGAAACGCGTTAACGCGTGTGCATGGACCATAACGAGGCGCAAGCTTCCACTCGCCTCAGTGGAAGCCTGGAGCTTTGCACATTACGGTCACGATATCTTTGTAAACTATCCTCCTCCTCTCTGCATTTCTCCTCTTTCGAACCCAGTCAATTACATATTCGCCACCAATGACTCTCAAGCGCAAGGCAACAGAGGTCGCCAACACTGCGAACAAGGCTGCAAAACCAAATGCCAGCATCACTGCCTTCTTCGGCGCTCCCAAACCCAAGCCCGAAGCTGCCTTCGACAAGGAAGCATGGGTGGCCAAACTCAGTGCCGACCAGAAAGAGCTCTTGGATTTGGAGATCGAGACTCTGCATGACAGCTGGCTGCCACACCTCAAGGACGTGCTGGTGTCGCCTCAATTCCTCGAGCTTAAACGATTCCTGAAGAAGGAGCTCGCCGGTTCGAGGCCTATATACCCTCCAATGAAGGACGTGTATTCCTGGTACGTTCATCGTCTTGCAGATTTGTCCTGCAAGTCAATTGCTGACAATTGCGCTCTAGGTCGCGTCATACCCCCCTCAACACCGTCAAGGTCGTCGTCACAGGACAGGACCCCTATCACGGACCCAATCAAGCCCACGGGCTCTGCTTCTCAGTTCAGGCCCCGACACCTGCCCCACCCTCCCTGAAGAACATCTATATTGCCCTCAAGAAGGATTACCCAGAATTTCAACCCCCTCCCAATAAAGGTGGTCTGCTGATACCGTGGGCGGAGCGTGGCGTGTTGCTCATCAATACGTGTTTGACTGTTCGACGCGGTGAGCCCAAGTCGCACGAGAACAAGGGTTGGGAGCAGTTGATGCAAAAGGTCATTGACACCGTGTCAAAGACACGGCCTGGCGTCGTGTTCCTGGCTTGGGGCACGCCAGCTGCCAATCGTGTCAAGGAGGTCAATCAGGCAAAACACTTGGTGCTGAAGAGTGTGCACCCGAGCCCGCTTAGTGCGAGCAGAGGATGGGTGAGTCAGAGGCAATAACCTCCGTATGCATGAAACTAATAGTAGCCAGTTCGATTGCCATCATTTCAAAAAAACGAATGACTGGCTCGTGCAGAAACACGGAAAAGAGGCTGTGATTGACTGGAATCTAGACTCATTGGATCCAGAAACTTCAACGCTTGCTTCCGCACCCACCAAAATACCTCCTCCCGCTCCTGCGTCTGCTCCAGTACTCGCACCAACTCCGCAAGCAAAATCCGTTGACTCTGATGACGAGCTCTTTGATGGTATCGAGTAAGCCGCCTAAAGGTGGCAATTTGCTGCGTTATTCTGGTTTCATCTATCATGGTGATCTAGAGTTGCTTGGCTCGTAAAAGTTTAAACCTGTTGCCATCTGTTGCCTACAATGCTTCCTTTGGATACGATTTGGCGTTCGTCTAGGCCTGTTTCGCATTTCGATACCAACAAAGCAGCCTCCTCGGCGCTCTTGAAGGTGCCCTTCTTCATTGAACTCCCGAATGTTTTTCCTTTAAAGGGATATGGGTATCGATGGCCGCATCTAGATCTGCTTCATTTCAGAGAATTACTCCGGGTCCTAGTAAAAATAACCGTAGTCTGGTACCATAAATACTCTACCAGACGTACTTGCTCACGTCGCCGCTGCGGCAGTTGACGTTCAAAATGAGCTGCATGCCAATATTGGGTTGCTAGATCGTCGAATGATGGAGCTAGTTGAAAAACACGAGTACTGGTTTAATTGCATGCTGGGCTCTTAAGTCTGCTGTAACCCTTTGTGAAATACAAGAAAAGCACACTTCTGGTTTTACCGTGGGTATACGCTTCCGAACCTACATTCAAGCAGTCCACTATTCCGAAGAAGTAGACCAAGACTAATCAAGCACCAAGCAGTCCATCATCCGAAGAAGTCGATCGAGACCAATCAAGGAACATACTCTGGGGCTGGCTGATCCCTCTCCATCATCCCAACACCTCCCTCGAATATTCCATGTCACACATCAAATGCATTATGATACTTTTCGTTATACAAGTTCGGCAGACTTCTCTGCCTTCTCACGACTGCCTCCCCATTTGTGCCACTCTCGCTCCGATGTCTACTCGGCGGCTTGCTTCTCTTCCTCTTCCCATTCTCATGCTGTATAGCCTCATTATCCTCCTCTGGGATGGGCCTATTCTCCTTCTCGTCGTCTCGGGTGGAGGAACGTTTCCGCGCTCGGCCTCGCAATGTGTGGTCTGGCTCAGCATCGCTCCGCCGGCGAGTCTTCTTCAGGATCGGTGTGGGATCGGGTGATGCGGATAGCGAGGAATAGGAAGAGGAGGTGTGGACAGCATTCTGGTCGCGTTGTTCACGGTCGCACAGAAGAAATCCCCGGTGTGGCCTCGATATTGGCGAATGCGAGGACTTCCTTCGTCGCTTGAGGCGGATGCGTCCACGCTGTTCCGCGACTTCGGTATTCGACCCAGGCTCAGACTCCTGTTCTTTCTCTACCGCGTGTTCTCGTATCATGTTCTCAAATACGCGCTGCAACTGCAGGGTAAAAGGGGTGGCTCATGGAATTATGAGCAAGACTTGAGGTGAGGGTGAGGCAGTGAGGGGTAGGTACACTTTCCACGAGCCCCTGCGAGGGAGCTCGTGACGACCTTCAGCTGAAGCTGGAACTGATTACCAGTTCCATAATATTAAACTTCACGCGATACCGAAAACAGGTTGCGTCGGTCTAGGCGGCTGCTAGCCGTTTTCGAATAGCCTTCTGTTTTCAATAATAATTAGTTACTGTCTCTACAAGAACTAGGTGGACGTAAAATCTCAAGAGCGTGACATAAGACTGAGCAAGCACATGTAAAGCTACACGTATCAGGGCAGCGAGAATATAAAGACGGGGCTGTTGTTTCGATCTAGTAGAGACAATATAGATCTAGTGTCTGCGCAAATCGCTAATAAACCGTACTTTGTACACATGTGTAGTTATCTATCCCCCGTCAACACGCCAACCCCTCTTAATGCCAACCAGAATCAACTGATGTGATGACTTACAGTTCGCTTTGTCTTCCTACACATCCTGTACCCTGGACTATCGAGTTTCCATCTCCCTTGCCGTTGCCGCCGTTGTTGTATCTTAATATACGAGAGAGAGAGAGAGAGAGAGAGAAAAATGAGGAACAAGACATCAACCAAGAACCACAATCCATGGTCGAAGTTGATCAAAATCCAGCACAGAAGGCCTATCTATCTATGTATCCACACATTTTCCACGATGACTTTCCCCCCCAGCCACCAACCAAACGCCGCCTCAAAGAGCCCACGCCAACTGGAAAGGCATCTATCTCTCAGAGGCGTCTCCCCTTCCAGTTCCCTACCTTTTTTTTTTCTTTCTTTCTTTCTTTCTTTCCCCAAACAGGCCGTTATATACGACGTGCCAACTCCTCCTCGTCCTCGTCCCCACTCGTCCCCACTCGTCCCCACTCGTACGTAGTATATAATATGACAGGCGGCGGCAGCGTTTCACACTGGTCATTGCTTATACACATATACATGAGAATATACCCCATTATTCTGTTTCCATACGGCCCATGACTTACTTGCGCCACCAATATTCCGTCTGATTCGTTGTTCGCTTTCTAAATTTAGACGACAAAGTCTTGCACGTAATTCTTGTCACCAACCAGGCGGATTATTCTGCTTGGTAATGTCTCGTTTGGCTACGCCGGTCTCTTGCGGAAAGTGGAGGAATCTTGCGTTGTTACCCTACCCAGCGTATGTAGGGTAGGGGGGGGAGAGAAGCTTGCAATTTTGTAAGTATCTGGATTGCATGGACTACCAAAGTGGAAAGAGAGAGAGAGAAGGTGTGTGTGTGTGTGTGTGTTGTGAGGTTTGGATTTGGACCGGTACACCACCGTTTCCATAGGTGAGTGTAGGGACTGGTTCAGTCCATAGTCCATACCTACATTCCTGGTCTATAACTAGTCTAGACAGGAACATACAACGCCTTGCTCCATACTCAGTCCAGGCAGAAGCATACAAGGCCCTTGTTCCATGCATTTCTCCCAGAAGCAGACACACTGGATACGTCCTGCCAAGATCAGCAAATGAATCCGCAGCGCGGATTGTTAGTATTGACCGACTCCTCTTTGGTCCGCCACAATGTATCTATCAGCAAAGCATTCGCCACGATATCTATCCTACGCATGTTTCATCCCATGCAAACGAGCAGCGGAAACGCGTCCGGGTTGGTGGGATCCGCCATAGTGGTAAAGAATGGTTCTATAGATGCGTGTGATCCGTCATCTATACGGGTTAAGATTTATAAGGCCCTGAAGGATCACAACACGTCCAGCGGATCGACGTTGCGTTCTAGGTCATGTTGCCTTATTCTCGTACTGCTTTTTTGTTTGCTTTTACCTAAGAGGCTCATGTATTGCTCGTAATTAGATAGATGGCAGGGAGTCCTAAACAAAGTGCAACAACCAAAAAAACACACATATATATATATACACGCTTTTCTCACTGGGACAGATTCTACTAATTATTTCACGCATCTGCTACGCGATGAATACACTGCCTCCCCGCCTCAAGGCGCACACATGGCACGCAAAAAAGGTTACTCTCCGTACAATCGTACTTGTGACATTGACAAGCTGATCTCTAAACGCCGTGCCGTATATTGTAGCAGAAGCCAAGATATCGACGACTGCGCCACAGAAATCACACTTATACGCCATGTCTCGCCCTTGCTGACTGCTTCTAAGCACACGTGTACCCGACGAACTCGGCACCGTCAACATGCAAAAATGACAGCTCCAATATTCCCTCCGGCGTACAGCGGATCACTGGTGCAGGCCCGAGACGGCGATAATTAGTAATCGATGGTATCGTGGTCGCTGACGGGAGTCGAAGGGGCATTGGATGTCAAAGGTTGAGGTGAGCCTTGGGGGGGGGGGGGGGGGGGGGGGGGGCGTGGATGGAAATGGGTCGTTGGTGCGAGAAATTCGATCGAGTCAGGCTTTCGTGAGATGCAATGGCCGCTTGGAGGAAATGCATCGGCGGCGTCAACACTCATGTGCATCGTGCAAAGGGTGGCACTGTTGGGCGTAGAGGGGGAGTGGAGTGGAAAATGACAAGATGCTTCGTGTCAGCATAAATGAAATGGTCTGTGGAAGCGCGAAGGGGGAGGAGAAGGGAGAGGTATAAAATGAACGGGTCGCTTCTTCACAGAATGTACCTCTTCACTCGATACAATTCGCCTTTGAACCTACACCTGCTTCAAGAATCTCCAGTCACTCGTTCAGCTGTTTCGAGAATATTTGAGAGGAAATTTCTACCATGGCAGTCGCACCGCTGAGTCTGGCCAACGTTCAGGGCGATATCTTGTAGGCTTTCTATTAGCTCATTCTCCATCTCTCATCCCTGATACTGACTGTCGTCCTACTAGGTTCGGTCTGCCCAAGCAAACCCAGTCCTTCTTCCTCTTCCAAATCGATGAAGTGGATGGCTTCCGTTCCAACCTTCTCAACCTGGTCCCCCTCATCACCAGTGCCGAGCAGACGAAAGGAAACATCACCGAGATCAGACGGTTCAAGGAGCTCAATGGCTTGAAAGTCAATGAGGGTGATGGCGAGACAGTGCATCCTGATGTCATCACTGTCTCTGGCGTGAACATTGCCTTTTCTGCGAAGGGGCTAGCGAAGGTGAGTGATATCTGAACTTGAAAACGCAAGACTGAGGTGTTGACTCGAACGATAGATCGGTATCGTCGATGACATCAAAGACCCTGCCTTCAGCAATGGAATGAAGAACGACGCGGCGGTCTTAGGCGACAACGGAGTGTTTGGCGACGATGGATTTGTGCCCGACTGGGATGCAGCCTTCCTAGAGGAAATCCACGGCGTGGCGCTGATTGCCGGTGATAGCCACGAGTCCGTCGACGAGAAACTGGCCAATGTGAAGGACATTCTAAAGACCACGGTTAAAGAGATCAGCACACTGTCTGGTGATGTCAGGCCTGGAGACGAAAGAGGCCGGGAACAGTAAGTCCTCGATGGAGCGAGACGCGCTGCACAACGATCGTTAATATTCTGCCTAGTTTTGGATACCAGGACGGAATCTCAAATCCCTCGGTGGAAGGCGTGGATGCTATCAATCCGGGTCAGACTGTCATTAACCAAGGGCAAGTTCAGTGTTCACCTGAAGCGTGAAGCTTGATGCAAAACAATGTGCTAACAATGCAGCAGAGTGGCATTGCTTGGACGAGGCTTTGACCTCAATTTCTCACGCCCCGACTGGGCTTTGGACGGGTCCTTTATGGCGTTACGAAAGCTGCCACAGCTCGTACCCGAATTCGACAAGTTCCTTCTCGATACTGCTGGAACGCAAGAAGGTGCCGATCTCATGGGCGCTCGAATGGTGGGAAGGTGGAAGAGCGGTACGTTTCCCAATTCCAAGCCACTACTACTATACCCTTTTCATTGCCAGCCTCACTTGGGGCATAATCTGACTGAACTCCTTACAGGCGCACCCATCATCAAGTCTCCAACACAAGACGACCCAGCCCTCGGCGCCGACGCTGCACGCAACAACGATTTCAAGTTCACCGCCAACGACCAATCGAAGTGCCCCTTTGCAGCACACATCCGCAAGATGAATCCCAGGAACGATCTGGATGAAGAAGATATTCGTCCTCACATGGTTCTCCGCCGCGGCATTCCATTCGGTCCCGAGGTATCTGACGCGGAGCGAGCATCGAACACTACGCAGCAAGAGCGAGGACTGCTCTTCGTTTGCTACCAGAGCGTTATCAAAAACGGCTTTAGCTTTTTGCAGCAATGTAAGAAACCACTAATTCTCCTATAAAATTTGCTTGCTTTGAATGTACAGCTGACATGGAACCAGCGTGGGCAAATAGCCAGGGCTTCCCTTTCCCAATCGGCGATGTCCCAGGTTTCGATCCTATCATTGGGCAGCAGACTGGTGGTGGCGTACGCCAGATGACGGGTGCTTTTGCGAGTAATACTTCGCAGCCGATCAATTTGGTCGCGCAGTGGGTGAATGCCAAGGGTGGGGAGTACTTCTTCTCGCCTTCTATTCCTACGCTGAGGGATGTTTTTGCGAAAGCGACTTAGATTGGGAACTCACGATCTCGTTTATCAATTTTGTAACTGGTTATCAATTTTCTTAAGGGGTGGGGGGGGGGGTACCTGGTCATATCGTAGAGTAAATGTACTCATTCAACTCTTGTCATATAATAAAACACTCTCAATCACATTCGAAAACAAATTCAATCTTCGCTCATCTCCAAGTGTTCAAGCATTCCCAGTCAACTGTTGCTTCCACCCTCCCGGGCACGTCCCAGTGCACGCCAACCCGCTATCAGCGTTCATATTGCTGCACAAGAACTTTGCGTTTCCTCCGTTCTTGGGTTTGATATCGATGTTCTTGAACTTCATCCCCGTACAAGGCGCCGCAGCCGAACAGTGTATTCCTGCGCCGACGTTATATCGGCTCGTGCCCGTGATGTTCTCCCAGGTTATATCGCTGATCTTCAACTTTGAGGCATCGCAATTCGTGTACGAGTAGATGCATGGAGAGAGGTAGATTGGTTGGTTGACGTCTTGGAAGTTGATGTTGCGGAAAGTAACGTTCTTGACATGGCCTTGACCAGGGTACGTCTTGATCCATGCGGCGTTGGAAGAGTGGATCGCTGTAATGTCTTCGAAGAGGACATTGTCGACATAGTCCGGTGTGTTAGCGGGGTTCCCGAGTGAGCCAATGCACATGGCGCCGGATTCGTGGCAGGTGACGTTTTTGACGTGGATGTTACTGCTGTTTCCCTTGATCGATATACAGTCCTGTGAAATTGGAATTAGAGGCGAAGAAGAAGGGTAGATGGGGAGGAAACCTACATCTCCACACGTTACAACCCAATTCTTGATAAATATGTCTTTGGAGTTCCAGGTGTCGGTGCCGTCGGTGTTCACCGTGGACCATTGCGAGTTAGATGTGGCGTTCATGTCGAGATTCGTCATGGTGATGTTTTGGGAATGGGCGACGAAGGTATGCCTATTGTAGCGATTAGAGAGCACCCGAAGATAGTATTGGATATCAAGGACAAAAGGTCACAGGGACGGTAGGAAAAGATTTATATGGAAACAAGTGATAGGGAAACCGATGCTGTGGCTAGCCCTGTAGACTTTTCCTCTCTTGTAATTGAATCTAGCACTGTCCAAATTTGGGTATGAGAATTCGAGGAATGAGAGACTATAGCTCACCAAAATTGAGGTTGTCTCCATGTAATCCCATCAATGAACACATTTGTTGCCTTCCAAAGCGTCAAGGAAATCGGCCGTCCGTTTTGGTTTGAGTTGCCTCGATTCTGATCATACCATTTCTGACCATTGCCAAAGAACAGTGCCTTCCCATGTCCTCGCATCGAGAAGTTCGTTCCACCGAGTCTCCATGCAGTGGATCGTTGAGCGTACGTCACTCCAATGCTATTTTTGAGCCAATATTGGATGTCGTCATTCCACGTGAGCTTTCCCTTGATGGAGATGTCACAGTTCTGCAGGTTGAGCACGTCCATGACTTTCGCGATGGTGAAGTCTCCTTCGGTGATTTCAATCTGACCGTTCTGTCCACATTGCTTGAATGCATCCATGATGGCGAGGCTATCGTCTTTGCTGCCACTGGGAGTAACGGTGCAGAGGGTACCGTTCTTGGCCATCCCACCTTGGGCTGGCAGCACGAGGAGTAGCAGAAGCTGAATGATGTTGAAGAGAATCATGCTGATGTTTCAGTGAATACAAGCTTTCGTTCACGCAGCTCGAGCCTAGGAGAAGGCTTATGATGGCTTAAGTTGTGGGTCGTGTCGTTGCCCCTCGAGGATGCAATCAATCTTCGGCTGGCTTCCAGATATTAAGTCCTTGGCTTTGCATTTGTGCAATGTGATTGGGAAGGTTCAACCAACGAGATCGGTGCGAAGCAATACTGCCGTTGTTCAAGTGATGTCTAACCCCTCGAAAGGCTTAGAAACCGGTTGCTTTTCGGTTATACTCACATAACGAGCTTACCACTATATGTATATTGAGAGTCTAGGATCGCGAACGCGGGGAATCTATCATGGTCGGCAGATGCACTAGCCATATGTCCTGAGACTAATATACTCCAGAAACGCTCTTTCGAAGTGCGTTGCGAAAGCCAACATGGTGCTGTTGCTTCTCTCATTGAACTTGATGAATTAATGATAGGAGATGAATCGATGGCGGAAAAATTTGATATTTTCCACTGCAATACGTATCAGATATTTGAGAGATGATGATGGAAGATAGAAAATGGAACATGGAACATGGTTGGGATGAATTGTGGTGAAGTCAAAACTGCAGTTGGGCGGGAAAGTGGGATGGTATAGATGACTAAGCGTCAAAGTTTCAAACTGAGCGTGAGGTTAACATCAACATCCATCAATAGCCAGCCATTGGCCTTTCATGGGCTGCGAGAAACACTCGCAATCATGCACAAGGCCGCTGCCATGCGCACTCTCCACCTGAGGACCTCCATTGCGCGCGTATTTCCCCCGCGACGCCCTCTACTACTCCCCACCAGACATGCCTCTACCGCCGCAACAGACGCTCGCTCCGCAGTCACGCGCACGAAGAACCTCATCTACGGAACTTCTCTGACCCTCGGAATCTTGCTGGGATATCTTTACGTTACGGACACTCGCGCTAGCATCCATCAATGGCTCGTCACGCCTGCCTTACGATTGATATACCCTGACGGCGAAGATGCGCATCACGCGGGCACGGGGGTCTTGAAGGCTCTTTATAGCTTTGGGATACATCCGCGGGAACGGGGCTCTCCCGATGCCTCGGGCGATTTGGAAGTGGAAATCTTTGGGCAGACGTTGAGCAATCCTATTGGCACGTCCGCGGGTATCGACAAGGGCGGCGAAGTACCTACACAGCTACTCGCTCTAGGACCTGCAATCGTCGAGGTTGGAGGTGTCACCCCACTGCCTCAACCTGGAAACCCTAAACCCAGAGTCTTCCGACTACCCTCACAGAATGCCCTCATCAACCGGTACGGATTCAACTCCGAGGGTGCCGAGATGGTGGCCATGAGGCTGCGGCATCGTGTTAGAGAGTTTGCATATCACATGGGATATGGCATAGACGAGGAAGCTGAGCAGATGGTGCTGGATGGAGAAGCTGGTGTTCCTCCGGGCTCTTTGACCCCCGGTCGACTGATGGCCGTCCAAATTACGAAGAATAAGAATACATCAGAGCACGACATAGAGGCTGTGAAGCGAGACTACTCGTTCTGCGTCAAGTATCTTGGGAAATACGCCGACATCATCGTGGTCAACGTCTCCAGCCCGAACACCCCTGGACTCCGCGCTCTTCAGAATGTCGAACCCTTGACGCATATCCTCAGAAGCGTCGTGCAAGCTGTGAAACAGGTCGAGCGAAAGAACAAGCCCGTCATCATGGTCAAGGTTAGCCCAGACGAAGATTCGGAAGAGCAAGTCTCCGGCATATGCGAGGCTGTCTGGGCATCAGGCGTAGATGGCGTAATTGTAGGCAACACAACGATGAAGAGGCCAGATCCTCTACCGAAAGGCTTTCTCCTACCAAAAAGCGAAGCCAATATTGTTCTGGAACAAGGAGGATACTCTGGTCCACAGATGTTCGAAAGAACTCTTGCACTAGTGAAGAGATATCGAAAGATGTTGGATCATGGACCAAAACAGATCGAATCATCGGAATTTGAAAAGCCCGTCTCTGGCCATTCTACAGGCGACGAGCCTTCGAGTTCAATAATTGATAAGCTCGAGAGCTCCAATACCAAGGCTGGGAACCTACTCAATTCCGCAACCTCCTCCATCGGTGCTTCAACTGAACGGTCCAAGGAAGATGCCGCGCCCGCACCAAAAACGCATGGCTCGCGGAAAGTCATTTTTGCAACAGGCGGCATCACCAATGGGACGCAGGCTCGCGAGATCTTGGGTGCTGGGGCTAGTGTAGCCATGGTCTACACGGCACTCATATATGGCGGCGTGGGTACGATTACTAGGATCAAGGAAGAGATGAGAGATGATGCGAAGAAGGCGACGAAGTCACAATAGAGAGGGGTGTCATTACCTTGTATATCAATGTACGATGCTTATGAGCATATGGGTCTAAGGGTGGGGATTTACGTATACCAATTGATTCTTTTGCTGTGACCAATTGCTGCCGGGCCGAGAAGAACATGAGAGACATTGTTGAATATGCCCTTGAATTGAGTCACTTGATTATCTGTAGATATGAGAGTGTGGTTGCTTTGAAGCTGCACAGCCGCATAGCCGCATAGCCGCATAGCCGCATAGCCGCTTTCGTAAGCATGCACGCATGTAGGGCCTCGGCGCCGAGCAAAGGAACGAGCAGTTGACACCTCCAAATCTGAACTCCGTCCTGAGGCTTCACTACAACATGTCCACCATCCTGCGAATTGTGCAGTAAGGAAAAGTCTCCCCATATTCATCTTCGTCGGGCTAACAAATCTCGGAAGCCTCCCTTCCATCGATGCCGCCCAACGAGTATGTCGACCGCGACAGAAACCACGATAATACTACACATGGAACTGAGCCTGAGGCCGAAGGAGAGCCTGAGGCCGGAGCCGACGAGGAGGCGCAGTTGCTCCCCGCAGAGGAGTTAGACTTCGAGGATAGTGATGCTGCAACTAAGCCCTATATTACACAACGTAGAAGCTGTTGGCAGCACCTCCAAGGCCCTCATCCGCTCCGCCCTCAGGCTATCAGTCCCTTCTGCCCCAAGATCCAACACGCCCCGATTGACTTACTCGATCGCATACTTCCGCATCAGAGCCACAAAATAGTCGTACTCGCTATTGTTATATTTATCTGGGGGGCGATATTTCTCGGGCTGCTCAGCGCGCAGCTCCCTCTCCAAGATAACACAGGCCGAAACGTCGTAAACCTCGACTGCGTCGACACGCTCTGGCGCCCGCGAAATGATTGCGGGATAGATGGTATTGCCTGTCGTCCCTTCTCCAACACCTCTTTGGCGTTTCGCTGTCCTGCAAACTGCGCCAGTGTGCAACTACTCAATCCGCACGCCGTTGGACCTCTAGATGTGAACTATCGCCCATTCATCATAGGAGATGAAATTTATCGTGGCGACAGCTTCATATGTGCCTCTGCTATCCATGCTGGTGTCATCGGCGATGGTAACGGCGGATGTGGACGCTTGTCGCGTCTAGGCGACCATGAGAATTACCTGAGTACGAAGAAGCATGGCATTGAGTCTATTCCCTATGACTCGTACTTTCCACTTTCTTTCTCCGTTGAGTCGACAGACTCAGACTTCACGTGCAGTACAGACCCGCGTTTCTCACTACTCGTCGTGTCACTGCTTTTTACCACCATCATCTCCATTTTCTTCGCATTTCCGTGGCAATTCCTTCCAATCTTCATCATGATTTTTACACAAGTTAGCTTCGCGTCTGATCCCCCTTCTGCGTCATATCACAATACCACTGTCATCCCCGATCATATTTCAGCCTTCGCCAAGCGTCTGCTTCCCGCATTGTTCTGTGCTACCATCTTCTACTTTACGGTCGTCAAGCGCACTTTGAATGGTCTGACTGCGCAGATCGAAAAGACGCTGCTGTGGCTCGGTGGCTTCTGGTTTGGTTCACTGGCGAACTATACCTTTGATTGGATTCCGCTCTCGCGTCTGACAGCGCACGATCTTGAACAGCAGCCTGGTGCTAAGGTAGCTCTAGCTGTGATCTTGATATTGCTTGTTTGCATCATAGTCCAGCAGATTGTATACTTCTGGCTCGAAGGCCGGCTGTTGCGATATTTGGGTCTCTATGGTCTCTTCGTATTTTGCATATTAGTCTTTCTTGCTATCCCAGATGTCTCCCTCCGCATCCACCATTACATCATTGCTCTGCTTCTCCTCCCCGGAACTAGCATGCAAACCCGCCCCTCACTCCTCTATCAAGGGATTCTCCTTGGTCTCTTCGTTAATGGCATCGCGCGCTGGGACTTCGACTCGATTCTTCAAACCACGGCAGCGCTTCGTGCAGATGGCGCTTTCGACTCTAAATTACCTACTATACTAAAGCCAATCATCAAGCTTAGTGCTACGGAGCTGGCCGCGACTTTCCAATGGGGTATCCCGCCAAAGAGCATCGATGGCATCAGTGTGCTGGTCAACGATGTGGAGAGGGATCGCGCCTTCTTCGCAGATGAGGAAGGCGATGTGGTCAAGGAGTTTACATGGACGAGACCGGTAGGATTGGAGCTGAACGAGTACTTTCGCTTTGCTTTTGTACGGGATGGACGGACTTTGGATTACACGAGGGCAGGGACGCTTTTTGCCAACGGGACGTGGGCTAAGATGGAGGGGCAGTGAAGATGAAGGATAACGTCATATACCGGTGTCGCGAGGCTGGAGAGGCAGTTTTCTGCAGCGCCTAAGATGCTAAGAAAAAATCGATTCAAGAAGTAGTTGGGTCTGTCTACTTTCCAAGCCGAAAATCCGCCTCGTCTCGCTCCCCCCGGTCACAATTATAGTACTAGCTTACATGACCTACACTCGTGCTACCCAAGCCCAGAACACCAAGCCTCCAAATACGGATTGCGTTCGTTAACCCTAGCGTAGCACCGCCCTAACTCTCTACTTCTGTATCTACATATAAACTCACCATCTCTGCCGTGTGTCTTCATACACATTTTGATTTCCACAACCGCAACTAGACTTAGCATCTGTGAGCAGACTGACATGTCGTACCATGGCCCAGTCCACGGTCCCAAACCCCCCATATTCCTCGAGACCGTCATTCTCATCTTCTCCGCAATAGCGCTTCTCCTCTCCGTCATCTACGCCGTGCAAATCCTCCGCGCGCCTACCTTCACCAACCCCTCCGTATCATGGTGGCAGGCGGGCGGCGGCTCTCTCTACGGCGTGCCCCCCGGTCTCACCCTCGGATTCTCCATCCTCAACTCCAACTGGTATAGAAAACGCTACATGCCGCTTCTCTACGGTGTCGTCTTCTCATCTTCCATAAGCGCGGGATGGATTGTGACGCTGATGTTCTGGACTGAATGTCATTATTGGACATGGGAGTGGGCAGATGGGCTGTGTTATCAGAGGAGTTTGCGGGCAGGGAGGAGGGGAAGGTATCGTAGGGTGGATGATAAGCTTGCGGATGCAGGGATTGCTTTTGCGGTGTTGATTCTGATCTGTTACTTGATCTATTTGTTGATGGCGGTGGTGGAGTTTGTGAGGTACAAGAAAGGTGGGAGTAGGGATCTCGAGGGCGTGCAGATGGGCGTGCAGGTAGATGGTGGAAGAAGAAGGAGGAAGAGGAGTGGGAATGGAAGTGGTGGTGGTGGTGGTGGAGGGGGTTATTATGATGTTGGCGCCTCAGGAGATTGGTTCTCGGGCGGGGGAGATGGTGGAGGTGGAGGTGGAGGTGGGAGTGGTGGGGGAGACGGAGGAGGAGGTGGCGACGGAGGAGGAGGAGGAGGTGGTGGGGGAGGAGATGGGGGAGGCTGTTAGGTCGGCCATTCTATCACAGAGGTCACTAGACTGATATGTGAGGATCAATTGACGCTAGTAGTGTATGATCTAATGCAATCTACGATGTATGAGAAAGATTCATGCCTAGTCAAAGAATACATCGCAGATTGCCCTGTCAATTCTATCATCGGTTTGCACTCAAATAAGTACAGGAAGCATGATACCTAACATAGCCTTGGACTGGAAGAAGTTCTCCAAGTTACGAAGAAACAGATGAGGTCCACAATCCGACTCTTGCCACGAGGAGTTGGATTGATTCAATGACACGAGACTATTCAGTAAGATGGAAACCGAATTTCGAAACATTAAAGCCGTCGTCGGCGTGTCATTTTGGAACGATTTGGCACAGCAACTTTCGCACTGTCACGTGATCTTACCATTCACCTTGTGATGCCACCCCCGTCATTAATCGCAGAGCGTTCCGAAGGTCAAATTTGATCCAGGAGATATTTGAGTTATCTTTCTCTTCTCTTTCTGACCGCGTGGCTGGGTATCGATGTATGCGCAAGGCACAGTATTTGCAAACCGTCCAGATTCACCCCATGGCAGGCTTTATGGTTAGTTTGAGGCTATGGAGGCCATCATTTTGCGACGCTGGTCCAGTCATATGCCATCCACTTGGCCATCGTCGCATTTAGTCCTCCATTCCCAACCTCCATTGCCAGCCACACATTCACAAAGCTTCTCCACACCTCATCCCTCGGCAGCATATACCCCAGTTGCTCGAAGGTCCATGGGCCCGCCGCATCTCCAAGCATGCACAAAGTCCCATTCGACAAGCGCACCTGCAACTCAACTTCCACGACATCGCTGATCATTGCGTCGGCCGTCCCGTTCGCCACTGCCTCATACACGATCGTATTGTCGGTCACCACTAGTAGATTGGCGTTGGCCAAGTTCGCTCTATCGAACTTTTCGTTGGTGCCGCCGGCGTTGACTACTACTGTGGTTGTTTCCACGTCCAGGGTAGCGAGCGAAGTGAATTTTGCCGAGTCAGTGCAACGGATGCAGCCTACTTTCCCAGCGCGCGAGACGGCGTTCGAGAAATAGAACTTCATGGCCCGGGCAAGGGTGATGCTTATGCCACCCATGGCAATGTCGAAGGAGCCAGTCGTGAGGTTTGTCGCGAGCGTGGACCATGTTGTTGGGATGAATTGGACGGGTGTGGTCAAAGACAGGGCTGTTGAGAGCGAAGCAGCGAGTTCGATGTCGGCACCGATATAGGTCTCGTTGGTCTCGTATGTAAAAGGTTTATAATCACCCGTGGTGCCGACTCGAAGGTAGCCGCGCGTGAGAATCTGGTCGAGCACACTGATGCTGCTATTCGACGCGATAAATCTGGTCTTCATCAGCACAAACAGATCTATTATGGACCGGCGCCGGTTTGTCTTCGCGATCGACTTACTGCCCGCTAGCAGCTGAAATTACCAAGCTACCCAAGCCAAAGAGATACAGCGACTTAGCCATCTTTGCCCCAAGCATTTCTGAAATTTTTACAATCTTGTCGAAGTCGACAAAGAGCCGCATGCTGCAGCAGGCCCTGGTCTGTTTATGTAGTTCCCGCACCGAAATCAGTCATCAGCATGACTCGTTTCTTATCTCGAAACGGCCCTTCTCGATATCAGAAGAGATGCAGAAGCTCATCTTGAATTCATGTAAAGCAACATCTGGAATGAACGTCCATTAGTATTGTAATATGTTTCTCCATTTCCTATCCCACCTGCACCTTTGCGCGCCATCAGATGACAAGTCTGGTCATATTAAACCAACAGCGTGGAACGAGGTTCTACGGTACTCGCTTTGCACAACCGAAGATGAGCATCTCCGAGGAAGCCAGTCTAGCTGACACAGTCACCTGATTTGAATATCGGTAAGATCGCCTTCTCACATTGCTTCCAAGATATCGGTAGGACGAGGTCCGCTAACTCATTACATCCGTCAATTTTGGAAAAAGAGTGTTCAAGTACGAAACCTTCCCCTGCGTATGTGTTAGATCAATATACGGTCACATGACGGAGCTTAGATGTGGTCGAAGCTGTGCCTCCTTGGGGTCAGAGACAGCAGTACCATCAAGATAGATAGAAAACCGGCGTTCATTGATTATATCCTAATCTGAGTACAATACCTGTACATAAATGAGGAGTAAAGCTTTGACCCAAAGGAGGCCGCTTCAACCATTTCCAAGTTCCGTCATGTGACCGTATGTCAATCTAACACTTTTACCTGAATTCCAAGAAGCCCAAGCTGGATAGTGATGCGGCTGAGATCGTACTTGGTTTCGCGCTAAGATCACCCAGCCCCGATCTGACCTCATCTATGGAGGCTCCGCCTCCTCGTGAACGTGAGATATGAATACCTTTGTAGCACAGCCTGGCCATCGTGTACAAAAGCCCGCTCAATCGTACCTGCCACCTTTCTACGGATCATCTTTCAACAAGCTCAAACACATACGTATCTATCCGACAAAATGATCCGCAATTACAAAGACTGCCAGGGTGAAGAAATGATGCTTCTCTTGGGCGCACCACCCGAGCACACAATTCTACTCAGTATGGCAATGATTCTTCTTACAGTTGCGATTGAAATCATTGTGCACAAGAGTATGGATTTTGTAAACACAAAGGGTCTTTCGGTTATCGACGAGTCGTACGACGTTGAAAATCCATCTTCCGACACCAACACAACCGGACCAAAGGCTCGCAAGTCGCATACTTCAAACCCATCGCCAACAACTCGCATAAACCGTCTCACAATGGCAACGCTGCTCTTCATGCCTCTCTGTGTTGCATTCGGCTTCCGCCTCGCTGGTTCCTCAAAGGTTTGGGTGAGCCAAGATTGCAAGCAATACGTCCACGTCAACTGGGGGGTCGTATTCATCATTAACTTCGTTCCTTTCATCACTGCATCCTCCGCATGGTTACGTTCATTAATCGATTGTACCTTGATACGGGGACGAGCACTACAATATCCGAGCGAGACCGACGGTTTCGGTTGGCCACCTGCTTTGCCGTTCTACGCTACCTTCTATGTGATCCGCATTATGATGAAAGCTCTCGTAAGAGTGCTGAGTGGAAGCAAGTTCGATACTCCAGAAACCGAACTTATTGAAGGGAGACCCGAGACAAATTTTGAACTAAGCGGAGAGGAGACTGAACTGTTGAATGATATTGATGGGGCGGAGGATGATCATGAAGAGTTTGAGGATCCGCCTACATACGATTCAAGTTGGGATTCTGGGAGGCACGAAGAAGGGCCCATTGTTAAGTGAAATCGTGGCGAATACATTTTATAGCACCTTAGTCCGACAAGGCTAGGTTATACCAAGTTGATGAATGATGACGTCGTTAGGGGATACAAGGTCGCCGAGACCTACTCAGTATTACTGTTCGAAGGGAAGGCTCATACTAGTGAGAGAAGGAGCAGCGTCATTGGGTGGTAAGGGTATGATAGCTTTCTGATCGAGAGATCCTCCGTCTCTACTACAATTAACTCTTGTATTCCAACTATCAGAACAGGTTATGAGAGCCGACTTTTGTTACTTCTTCGTACTACCTCACAGTATATCGACGATACGATCAATCAAGCTGAGAAACACCCGAAGAATTGATTACAACACGAAACATCGCTGCCCTCACCCTCACCCTCACAAAAACGACGCGAAATTCTCACGTGTTCAATCACTTCATGCCCGCGTATATAGACTCACTCCCTCATAGATCAATCAAAACCACCTTTTTGCCTTTTTTAATCACTTCTTCCCTGCACCCATATGACTGTCACTTCACCAGCGGACCAGAGCAGCGAGGAGCGGGTTCCCACGCCGAGGCTGTAGAGGGGGACCTGGAACGGCCGCGTGGAGGAGAGCGGGCCAAGCGAGGCCATCGTCTCGGTGGCACCGTTCCACCGGCTGCCTTGTGTTGTGCGGCCTATAAAAGAGTTAGCGTGTATCATAACTACAAGTAGTGTAAAGATGAAAGAAAGAACTAACCCGGAGTCGATATTCCTGTCTGACTAACAAACAGCTTTGAATCATAACGATGGCGACCACCATGCCAAAGGTTGCTGAAATTGCCGTAGCGATTGAGGCTATTACTACCCATGGCATTGTATCTCTTGCAGTGGTGAACGGTGGTGGTAAACGGTAGTAGTGGTGGAATACTGTAGCAATGTTTGTGGAAGTGATGGTAGAAATGATGGTTTCTCTCGGTGAGAGAAGTTGTGGATGGTAGTGCGTATGGTGTAGATGGTGGTGGAAGTGATTGTAGAAGTGATGGTTTCTCTCGGTGAGAGAAAGCGACTATAAGCACTGATGATACACCTTCCCTATCATCTGATTAGTGATAGCGCTTTCCCAATGGATAGGCTAGCTGTTTCCGTCAGTGGTGGTCTTGAATAACAGGAGGAAGAAGGTACGTTTGTGAAGCATTCAGGAACCTTCGGACTTCCCAGTAAGGGGCCAAGGGCCAAGACAACACTCCTGTGCATTTACTCGGGGTTGAAACTTGACGAGTGAAGGACTACGAACAGTGAAACAGGACTGCATATTCCCTACCGAGCTTTGCTGCACTTGGTTTTACATCTTCAGGTCTTGCAGCTTGGATAATAAACTTCGCACAGCTTGAGACAGGCAGACGTGAATTGGTCATTTATCCATCATGTTAAGTTTATCGGCAGAGCCTATGAAGGGGTATGTTGACACTGCTTCCCGAATACGCCTGAGGAATTTCTTCAAGACGAACGAGTTCTTCCAGAGCCCTTGATGGCTACCTTTTAATCTCTGGTCATTACACGGGTGCAGAGTACTTTTCCTACTTGGGCTTGTCGGCAATACGTTTGTCCTGCTCCTCTTTGGAAAGCGTGTCCCACTCAGCAACATTTTTGTCCTAGTACCATGTTAGTGGGCAATGACTACGACAGACCACATGATTGATTCCAAGACTTACCCACGTAGCAACACAGTCCGGTTTCCAGTTGCACTTCTCCACCTCGCCAAACATGGGATGGTTATGACGTGGATGAAGAATTGGCCAACCCGAGGCATGATAGTGGTGCTTCACGAGTGCCCCTCGAGAGTCATGGTTGCCTGAATCCGAATGCCCTTGTCCAGCCGCAAAGGCTTCAACATCGAGGACGAGTATACCGTTCTGGAGCCTCGACTCTGCGAGATCGTGGAAAGAGTCCCAAGTTACTACCTTTCCGTTATTTTGAGCCGTCATTTGTTCGAGAACGGCTTGGGTGAAAGCTGAGGGTCCTGTTCCGGTGATAACCTGATGGAGACGCTCTAGTTAAAAACCGCCATCGTCGTAGAAAGGTGGAGATCGGGGATTGGACCTAAACTGACCTCGTCGAAATCTAACTCTAGTTGTGATATAGGCACACTCTTCTCTATGGAGAGGTCATGAAGCCAGTCTTGTACTACGAGTTGGGTCTGTTAGCAAAGATTTGAGTCATTAGAACATATGCGTTCACATGCACCCAATGGTAAACATCATCCATGAAGATATAAAGGGCTTGCTTACTACGCAATAATTAGCAAAGATTCACAAATCTCAGCGACGCACGCGTGTGGTTTTGACATACCTGTTCTCCACAAGTCGCAGCATGACCGGAAGTCGCGGCTTAGCCGCAAACGTCCATTGACAGAATGACATACACTTCGATCCCAGGATCGGATGTTTCGAAAACGCAGGCTCGTCTATCTCTACACCAATGATCATATCCACCTCTTCCTCATTATATCGATCAGGTATGAATTTGTTGACAGGACGGAGAGCCTCCACATCAATGTCGGCGTACACACCGCCTTCAGCATACATGACCAGATAGCGCAGTAGATCGGCTTTGATGATGGTAATGTTCAGCTCTCGGTAGGTGTGGATTATGTCTGGTCGATTGAAGCCATGTACACCGTAGTTCCACTCCACGTACTGGATTGCATTGTCGTCAGTCAAGACCTCGTACCTATAGTTTGGATTCTTCGCAGGCCAGGTCTTCGCTGAATCGGAGTGATGCTGTTCGAAGTTCAGGGGTCCAGTCTTCCACGTCTGCCAGATCTTCCTAGGGATGGGTATTTTTGAATGCTGTAGAGGTTTCTGGTATTTCCATTCCCGTTTGTATCTGTGCGCAGCTCGAATCGGCGCAGTGAAAACATTGGCAAAGAAGAGAAACAAAAAGAGTAGGAGGATATAGGCGGGCAGTACTCTCCGAACTTGAGTAGTGAACCGGCTTCGAAAGTGGGACGCAATGGGAGAGTGAACTGGCATCTTGGTATCGAGACGAAGTTGGAGGGGAACGGGTCTAAACGAACGAGTGCGCATGCTATTGTTATGATGAAGCTGCCCTTGCCATTCTTGATGTCTCATGTACGAGAAGGTATGGGCGTTATCATTGGGAGCTCCCTGGTCAATATAGTAGCCTCCGTCTCCAGAACCCTGGGGCTGCGGCGTTCCCTGCGCTTGTGACGAGATGTGCGTTCGGAAACTACTATACAGGCAGGTCGAATTAGGAACTTCGTCCGGAAGCAACCCTGTCACTGACTGTACGTATATGGCGCATTGGAATGCAATGCAATTATCGGGTATTGATACAAGTTTCAATACTGGTACACCGTCTGTAGCTCGACATTGTAAGCCAAAGATATGTAGCTATCGAATGAAGTCGGGTGACTTGCCTGATATTGAATAGTCAACAGGACTGCTGCTGTAGAGACATTCAGACGCGTACCAATCATGTTGTTCCTAGTCCTCATTCCGTTCTTTCATCGCCTTGACATTAATGTCGTGGAGTCCAGTAATCAACGAATTGTCTACAAGTTTCATTCGAACTAAGATTTCGTTACTGTAAGAAGCGTCTCTGAAAGCACTCAATTGGCTAAACTATATGCCGCTTAAGTCGTTGGTTGCTACCACTGGGATCAACCTCTCGGCGACATGAGCAAATGTGGCTGAGCGAGGGATTACATACGCGGGTACCTGCCTGCAGGTGCAGCGGGGATCTCGACGGTTTCGTATTCCATCTCCGAACATAGATGCAGGAATAACGATACTTCCCCGCATTAACCCGTCCACTCGTGCATATTGAACGCCTCGGTATGTCTGTACCATGAATTTAGCCCCGTAGCTCCTGATGTTGAGATTATCATAATTTTATTAGACTAACAATCACTGTTCGAACTGTGCCGTTTTACATACAGATTGATCCTTCGTTTGTCGCTTGAATTTCCACATCCTCAAAGCTTTCACCACGTTATTTCCTCGACCTTGTTACTTACACCTGCTACATGAACCCATTCCAGATATTCATATCTCGAAGTACACACGACCACGCTCCCACAATGACGACCAAATTTGGGCTATTGGACCAAGGCCCAACAGAAGAAGTTAGCTGGAGGCCAACACGAATCTCTCGATGGAGCCTCGATTCCGTCCGACCTGAATTTCTTAAATTGAGATCAGGTAGTCCCAAAAATCCTGCTCGACAAACAGCGTGGCTGGACGGACTGAGGGGTTTTGCAGCATTCATGGTGTACCTTCACCACAACCAACTCTGGGCTCACGGCAACAAAGGAAATCTAATTTACGAAAGCGCTTTCGGCTATGAAGGGCGACACTATTTCGCAGCGCTCCCTTTCGTACGGCACTTCTTTTCCGGGGGGCATTTTGCGGTAGCCATCTTTTTCGTCATCTCCGGCTACGTTCTCTCCCTCAAATCTTTGAACTTGATACAAAAGGGCCAATTCCAGAACTCAGCCGACAGTGTGGGCTCGGCACTCTTTCGTCGCTGGCTACGACTCTACATTCCCGTGATTGCTGTTACTTTCCTTTGGATGACCCAAAGGCATTGGAGCAAGATATGGGTTGAAGTTGGCGAGATGGAAGGCACATACCGCGAAGAGGCCAGGCACTGGTACTACACATTCAAAAACTACAGCTTTGTGTTTCTGACGGGCAACATGTACGATTTCTCGAAACGGTATCATCCTCACACGTGGACCATCCCCATAGAATTCAAAGGCTCCATCATCATCTATACCGCTCTGTCTGCATTAGCAAGATGTACGAGGAATGCACGGTTGTGGTGTGAAGTTGGACTGACTTTCTACTTCCTCTACATCGTTGATGGCTGGTATGGAGCCATGTTCATGTCCGGCATGTTGCTCTGCGACCTCGATCTTCTCGCGCTCAAAGACGAGCTTCCCCGCGTCTTCTCGATATTCGAAGGATTCAAGGAGCTCATCTTCTTTCATCTTTTCGTCGTTGCCCTCTATCTCGGCGGCGTTCCATCATTCGATTCATCCGATTACGAGCACCTGCTATCGAAATCTCCAGGATGGAGGTGGCTATCGCATCTCAAACCTCAAGCTGTCTTTGACGGCAAGTGGTTCCATCTCTTCTGGGCGGCGTTCCTTGTTGTTGCATCGATACCCCGCTTGCCTTGGTTGAAACAATTCTTCGAAACACGCATATGTCAATACCTCGCCCGAATATCGTTTGCTTTGTACTTGGTTCACGGGCCAGTTATGTGGATGCTTGGAGATCGACTCTATGCCGCAGTGGGATTGGAAAGAGAGGCACACAAAGATCACATTGCCCCGTGGGTCAACGTGTTTCCGCTTTCTAGAAAAGGTCCGATGGGTCTAGAACTAGCTTTCTGGTTGCCACAGTTTATCATTCTCGCTGTCACGCTGTATGCTGCGGAAATGGTGACGAAATTGTTCGACGAACCTAGCGTCAAGTTTTCGAATTGGCTGTACAGGAAGACTCTGGCCCAACCGCAGTCGCGAGATGGGTAGTGACCCAATCGGAGGGAAGGGTTAGCATGGGAAGGGAGCTTGAATTTTCAACAAGGTTGTGATCGTCATCTATCTAATTAGCGCCTATGAATTATGATTTCCGCTACCGTGATTAATATCCTTTGGGTGTAATTATTGGTATTGGTTTACTGATTATAGCCCACTGCTTGCGGCGTATTACTTTGTATGTACCGCACCAACATACCCTGTAAGATTGGATGCTGATCTATAGTTGGCTGTCTTGCAACTCGCTGTAATGTAGCCTCGGCTTCACATGTACCTTCACATGGGTCCTCGAATTTTGGTGAGCGTCATTAAGATAAAATCAGTTTGCCTGAAAAGGGGGATGTCTCCGCGATGGGCGCTTCTCCATGGGGATCGTCATAGCCAATCGCGGGGTGGCCGGTAAACTAGGGACCGTGCGTGATGTTGAAAGCTTAATTTTGATGACAGGCTGAACACCATTAACCCCGGGACGGTCGTAAATTAGTGAATTGGGCATAGAATAGCACACGCTAATGTAATTACTGTGTTGATGGCGGAGTACTTTCCCCATCTAGAAAGGATAGGTAGTAATAGCTACAAATCCTAGCCTTGCATGTTCGCGCTTTCAGCGCACTTTGCAACAACACACTGTCTTTACGTAAGGAATCTCGTATGTACAGTACTGTGTTCAATTCTAACAGATCTAGGCAAGAGCTACTACTCTCTATAGTCATGAGACGACTACGGAACGGCATAGCAACAACATTGCTGCTCATCGGAGCACTCTTTATGTTCGTGCAATTTGAAGAAAATGAGGATATTGTTGTCTACAAAACATCTTCACCAAGTCTATCATTAACAGAGAAACTTCCGCCATCAAACGATCCTCCTGTGTTTAATAACTTACTCGAGTTGTACCAAACAAAAGATCCACAAATTCAGACATCTGTCGAACATGGCGCACCAAACGAAGAGCCGGAATATCCTTTTCAAAGAGACCTTGAACTCGACCTTCCAATTGAGGTACTCAAAGAGGCTAGCAATTCGACGCCTCGTAACTACAACCCCGATGGACCTAAAAGTTACGCCTACGCCACATTTATGGCAACTCGAAACCCCTCGCTCAGAGATCCTTACTTCATGGCCATTCACTCACTCATCTATCGGGTCTTGTGGTCTTCCCGATCACGAACGGAACAATACCCATTCGTGGTTTTTGTCGCAGAATTCGTGCCTCTAGAGCAACGTCAACTTCTTGCTGGAGCTGGCGCCGTGGTTCGAGAGCTCGCGCCGCTGGAATGGAATCCGAATGTTGAAGGTGTCCAGAGTCGATGGAAAGACCTCTTTGCCAAACTCAACATGTGGCTTGAAACGGAGTTCGAGCGCATTCTCTTCCTCGACGCCGATGCCTTTCCTGTGGCAAAAATCGATGCAATGTTCGACCTTGCTCCAAAACAAGATTGTATTGAATCGAAACTGCAACCAGAGGATCGCCTTGCAGATGGTACATCCGTTTGTGAACCCTACGTCTTCACAGGTGTGCCGCAGGACCCATTCAATAAGAAGGATATCAACATCAACGTTGGAAGCATGGTTTTCTCACCTTCGGAAAAAATGCATAAGCGACTGTTGCAGAACTACGTGAAGACGGACAAGTACAACTGTCTCATGGCTGAACAGGCGTTTTTGAATTGGCAATTCGGTGTGAATGGGGCATTCCCGCCTACGGTGCTGGAGAGGGAGTACGGCGGATTCTTTCCGCAGGACGATGAAGAAGGAAAGCTAAAGGTAGTGCATGAGAAGATTTGGTCGGTGGAAACGAACTGGTTGAAGCTAGATTGGTTCATACAGTGGCAGGATATGATGTCATTCTACAATAGTGACGAGTTTCTAAAACAAAGAAAGATGAAGGATTAGGAACTGTCCTGTCCTTTTCCGACTCTGAGACTGAGGCGCTCTTTATGATAATAGCAAGGTGCCCATAATCTTTCGCTGCTTCCGAATGTTGGTATGAGCATTTGAAGTCAACTCTCTGCGAGTCTGTTCCCACTGTTCTCAGTTGACAAGCGCCTTGACTCTCACCCCTTTGGATCCATCCTTTGGAATTGGAAAGAACATGTCCCTGACCATCTTCACGTCACTCTCGTCCGTCCCAAACAGCTCCAAGACACCTATATCCTTGGTGTCCTTCACATCCTTTGATCCAAAATGGCTAAACACACCCGCTATACACAGGTACAGTTCAGCCCAAGCAAGATTCAATCCTGCGCAAGCTCTCGACCCCTTCGAGAACGAGACCAGATATTTATCTAGCCGCTTCGCGTCTTCTCGCAGCCAGCGGTCTGGTTCAAAAGCATCTGAATTCGGGAAAATGCTTTCGTTGTGATGTGTAAGTGGGATAGTCATGCTGACAGGAGTCCCAGCCGGAATAGTCCAATCGTTGCATTGAAGGGTGATGTCTGGTGCGATACGCGCGCTTCGGGCAGTGGTGCCGTAACCCAAGCGTATGCCTTCCTTCAAGACGCCTGTCAAGAACGGGAGCCTTTCTAGGTCGATCAGTGATGGTTTGTTCTCCGAGCCAGATTGAACGGATTTCAGTTCATCCTTGAGGCGTCTGAGCAAGGCTGGATTGGATAGTAAATTGAAGGTGATGACAGTGAGAATCCAGGAAGTGGTATGTGTTCCCGCTCCGACAATCAGCACGGCTTCTTCGGCAAGTCGGTCAGTTTCCTTCTCGCGTGCTGGTAAGTCAGATTGCAGTAAAGTGTGGAAAATAGTCTTATAGCTTTGGCTCTCCAACTTGACAGACCCTTCGCAACGAATCTCTTCGATCTGATTGATGCGCTCCTATTTCATACAGGTAAGCGTAGAACATAACACAGGACCAGAACCGAGGAGAAAGCTACGAACCCTCTTTAGCACAATGCTAGAAGATACCTCTGCTCCCATCTTCATCGCAACTGACTCTGGCAACGCTAACATGATGTCTAGAATCCAGTTCATGTTCCGTAAGAGCGAAATGGACTTGGCGGCGTTGAAAGATGTCACATGGAACAATGGGTCGAAGCCGGGTGCCTCAATGTGACTGCAAGTGGCACAGTCAGTAAGATGAACATTCGAGTGTGTACCAAAGCTTACTGTTCCGATCGACCGAAACAGTATTGCATCACAACATCGTTGGTGTAAGCCGAAAAGGCGTATTCCATTTTCACGATCTCTTTCCCTTCACTGGCAGCTTTGAGCCTGTGAATCAGCGCCTCGACACGCTCTTCTACAACCGGTAGCAGTTTTCGAACATTCTGCATCGAGAAAAACGGATTCAATGCGCCTCGACGAACGCGATGTAGAGCATGTTCTACGGTTCCAATAAGCGAGGCCGGAATGCCAATTCCTTTGGTTTGCCAGCTCCACTTGTCTCGTCTGTTGCTATTGGTGCTAGCTGTGTACATAATGTCCCAAAAGTCCGGATCGATTACATGCAGTTCGTAAGGGTTGATGCGAATAATGGGACCGTATTGTTCGTGAAGAGCTTTGATCTTCCAGATATATTTTCCGCCGAGGATTATGTCGTAGTAGAATTCGTACCAGAAGGTTGCTGCTGCGAGTTTCGGCCCTGGGATATGCGAGATGGGACTGAGATGTAGACGTTGGAATGTAAGAAGAAGGATGTATATGAAACAGACACAGAAAAGAGAGACGAGAATGGGGAAGTCCATGGTGACTGATACTTGGCTTCGAGGTATAGTGGACAGAAGCTGAATGGAAAGAAGTACTTTTATAGGGTTCCCGGTATTCGTAGGGTTACTGCCCAAATCTACTCACGTGATCAAGTTGATACCATTGGATGTTGTGACGAGGTGATCATTAAGATTTATTAGCGTTTCTCAAGGACTCGACTTAAGCTCTGAAATGTGCTCCTATCCTTAGGGCGGCTATCGTTGTAAGGTGCCAACCTTGCTAGTGGAAGGGTCCCGTGCTATGGATGAGCCCATTGGCCACTACAAGGCACGGGCAACAGCAATAAAAGTTGTACTCACGTGATCCCTAGCGATAGTCTTACCGTCCGGGGCAGGACCTCTTGTAAGATTCGCCACCTACCTTGACAGGCAGAAATAATTAAATCTACTAATAAATCTATAAGCTCTCTATAACTAATAAAACGTGTAGAGGGCTACAAAACCTTTATAAAAAGTAAAAAAAAGTAGTTATTATTACCTTTAGATACAAAAACTACTTAACCTTAGTCTAAATTATAATAACATTAGGTGTTATTAGCAGCATAATAAGGAAGCCCTACTAAGCACGTTTTACTGCTGCTGCCCCTTGTACATGTAACATTGAAACCACCGTTACAAGAATGCACTTATCATAAGATTAGCGTGGAACATGAACTCTCCTTATAACAAGCTTAGCCATTAGAACACGTCATACATGTCTTAGTGCTTACCTAAAGGCCTTAGCATGGGCACGTGCGACTACAATTATATGTACATAATGATGTAACCCGTTATAGGCATCAAATCTCGGTGCAAAAACGATATCCTTACAACGGTGGTTTGCCTGTACTTACGACATCTTTTGATGAGTGATTTATGATTGGTGTCGCTTACGACTAAACCTCACATCCCATCCTGCTCATCTTTTATCCTAACCCATCCGAGCTCTACCAAACACCGCGACGTACTGTTGGATCTCGAAAAGTTACAAACACCATGCCGATGGAAGAGTCCAAGCTATTGCACAAACGCGCAAGCATGTCAAGATCACGCACAGGCTGTGCTACGTGCAGGTAAGCTCTATTGACCAAGTTCCCTTGGCTCACCTCAGCTGACATTACTTTGTCTGAAAGGCGTCGTCGCATAAAGTGCGATGAAGGCTATCCACACTGTCTGCGTTGTCTCAAAGCCAAGCTGACCTGTGAGGGTTACTTTCATGCGCAGCCGTCGACACAAACATCGAGTTGCAAGCCCATTCTCTTGCCAAAACCTGGCGGAGTCTGTCACATGACAAGCTTGGCGTGGCAGGCACGGCCCTGCCCCCGGTATAAGTATGAAGGATCCGGATAGCTAGAGTAGTTAGCTAAATACACACATTCACACAATTGACGTGCCCTTGGTGTGTTAGCTCACAGAGTCGCTCGTCTCTCGACCCCCCGCCCCACAGCGATTCTGCTGGGCGAAACCGAAGTCGAAAACCGATATCTAAAGTATTTCCATCATGAGACAACATCTGGATTCCAGAGCGCGTACGATTGGACCCTGTGGAATCGCCTTGTGCTGCAAGGATGCCACCACGAGCCATTCATACGATACGCTGTAGTTGCGATTGGGGCCCTTCATAAATCCATGCCAATATCGTCTCCCTCGGGCGAGGAATCTCTGACGAAGAATTCCCAGCCGATGGCGAAGCTGCATCGTGAGTTCGCTTATCTCACCTATGGAAAGGCCTTGAAATATATGCAGCAAGCTATTGATAGTGGCACTGGACTGCGACATGCGCTTATTGCCTGCTTGCTCGTCGTGTGCTTCGAGACTCATACCGGGAACCGGTACAAAGCGTCGACGCATGCGAAATACGGTCTACAAATATTACAACAATGGAGAAAATCAACCCCTCCTCAAATAGCGACCTCGGCTTTGGCCCCGCCGGACGTTGAGGAGGATATTGTAGAGGCCTTCAGAAATCTTGATATTCAAATAACGACCGTGAGTGACAGTCGCACGTTTGAGGAGCACGAAAGGTCAATGGAAGAGGATTTACCCATTGTCATGTCGATGCCGACCTACTTTGATGGCTTGGAAACAGCTAAGATGTATTGCACCATTATAATGCGCAGGAGCAATCACTTCATGGGCACGACTTGGACGCGGACGCGACCAGACTTACTAACACGAGCCTTTAAAACACAGGAAGGGAGCACGTTAGTTTCTCTGGGCGACCAAATTCATACGACTGCTTTCACAGTAGATGATACAGTCAGAGAAGAGCAAAAGCCATTCTTTGCTGAAGTAGTGCGTTGGCTAGAGGCCTTCGAACCAGTATTCTCGCGTATACGACAAGCTGGCCATGTTTCTCCGAGGAAATACGTTATTGCGACAATACTTCAGATCCAGGCACTGTGTCTCAAGATTACTCTAGCGGGCGTCCTCTTCACGCAAGAGATACTTTACGATGAATACCTCCCTGAATTCAAAGAGATCGTTCGTCTCTCAGCAGATGTGGCCAAGATCTGTCATTCGAATTCCTCCGCCGACTTCTGGGCTGGTAGTTTTCTACTCGATCTCGGACTCGTAATGCCCCTCTTCAGCTTAATCCTGCGATGTAGAGCTCCCGTCTTGCGCCGCCACGCCATTGATATTTTAATGCATTGGCATGTCGAGTGTTGGTGGGATCCTTTGCTTATTGTAGCTCTCGGGCGCTTCGTCATGGAGGTTGAGGAAGTAGGGATGAAGGATGAATTTATTCCGGAGGAGTCGAGAGCAATATTGACAGCGAAAAGTCACCGCCCGCCTGACAGAGTGTTGCTTGTGCAGTGTGTACAGAGGACAGGGGGGCCGGGTAGAGGGTTGACCTGGACAGAAAGATATATCAAGTGGTGAACGCAGGTTTGAGACAATGCTCACATGCTTCTTCTGAATCTTCATGGTGCATTTTGTATGCGACAGCGTATTACCAAGAAGGAAGGCAGGAACTTTGCGGTATCTATCAGTCTATGCGCTAGCCCCCAATGTCAAGGGTATTACAGGAGCAACAGGTATTCGACAGGATGATGAGTATGGTTCAAGTATCCTATCGTTCCAAGGTGGGGAAAGAAATTAGCTGGATCGCGTTGACTTCATTCTTCACACGTATTCCGCAGAGGTCTGTTGTAAGATCGTTTGTATGAATAGTTTCTCGCACTGCACCAATCTAATCTTGAGTACTCTTGTTCATTCCAGAGCACGATAATATGGCCTTTTAAATCTCGGCAGATTCTCCATGCGACCTAATCGAATGTCTTAGACGCTAGATAAACACGAGCTTACTTGCCCCTAGATAAGCCCAGATACCCGAGGCTTATGTTAAGCTTCGATGGAATCCACCCTCGTAAATAGAGGTCACTAGCCGCATGGGTATCTAGGGTGTTCGGCTTATTAGTCTGAGCTATTATTCCCATTGGGGCATCCGGTCCTCTCTTGTCGATCGTATACTGGAACATCGTGCCATATTGCATCCAGGTACTCATCTCGTTTGGAACCAACGGCATTTGGTTGTTCGGAGAGAATGAAATTCCGTAGTACATGATGACTCGGACGGTATATTGGGTGACCTCCTTGCTATGTGAGAGCATTTTTATGTTGTGCAGTGGTTTCAAATAACGACGTCATAACTGCCTTTTCAGGGATGGAAGCACCATGGTCATCGCAAATTTCGGTATATTCGCTCGGTAGTCGTTGAAATATGAACGGTCCTGGGCACAGACAAGATTCATATTAGAATTACCAGGACAATTTTGGTTTGTGGACGGTGCTTTGTTGTGAAATAGAAGATGCTACAGGGGTTTCAATAAAGCGATTAACAAGACTACATCAGAAAGGTGCGCGAGATAAAACTGAAATAGGTGAAAGAAACCAGATGAGCAAACAATAATGAGACATCATGACAGCGGTAGTAGATTAGCAAGTAATCAACATCGCGCACTCATTCTTACGATATGAGGGGGTCTACGGAAAGTTATAGGGTGAGAAATGCGGCTGTCGCTAAGAGGCCTTTTCGAGAATATGCCGTGGTCTTTGGTAGGACCCTGTCAAGTATATAACAAAACTGATATATGATTATTTACTCCGTGTATAAATGGGAAAGAGGAAGTGGGAGGAGAAATGCAACATCTTAAAATGCTTCGGATTTCGGACTGTCACAAAGGCTTCATTTACCTGCGGAGTCAAAGTTTAGATGGACTCTTATATTATCATGGACATGAAGACATTATTCCAGTACGAAATGGACCATTCTATGTATTCTCTGTTCAAGCAACAGTTTCCCAAGTGGGGTTGTCATCATGGTGTCCCTTGTCCGTCACCTTCCCGGCCGTAACACGAGCGACAGACTCAATGATGGTATCGTGTACTTCCTTCCCGTCAATAATAGTGACTACCTCCTCAAGCGAGGAGCCAGAGGTTTCCACAAAGAGGAAGTACACAACAAGTAGTTCAATGAAGATCCAGACATCGTACACGATGTAGTCTATGTTGGTCAATCTTTGGACAGGACGGGATAATGGGGCATGCTTACACTTCCACTTGATCGCCTCGAGGGCGATTGGATTCGCATACTGATTGAATATGAGGGCGAGCGACACGAAAAGGTTGTAAAGAACAAGTCCCTGTCTCTGTGAGATTTCGTTCGCAGAGAGAAGGGGAGTAGAACATACTCTTGCCCGAAGGTCATAAGGCATGATCTCAATAACATATGTAACTTGCAGAGGCGCCCACGCGATATTGAAACAAGCATTGTAGAGAAAGATCATGGCTAGCACTCCTTTGGCAACAGAAGGCGATCCAGAACTACGAGCATCGACTTGCTTCTCGTATGTGGATTCGAGGGCAGTCCAAACAATGAAGCAGGCCAGCATAAGCACAGTGGAGGCTAGGAACATAGTTCGACGCTTGAACTTGTTAACCACAAGCGAGAAAGCAAGAGAAGTGATCAGATTCCATATGGTCAGGATGCCATTGATGAGAGTTTGAGTTTCTTGCGATGTATAGCCAATAGAGTTGAGGATCAGCGATAGATAGTACTATGCATTTGTTAGACAATGTACTAGACTCATTTCTCGGCGCAGAATCGGAACGCACTGAAATCAGGCCGTTTCCAGACCATTGCGAAAAGAATCCAACGGCGAGGACGATGAAAAAGCGAGTGCGATTTCCGCTAGTCTTGAAGAACGCAGCGTAAGAGCCGCCCGCAGCAGACTCATGTTCCAAGCGGATTGCCTCTTTGATCTCCGCAACTTCCACAAGGATGATTGGATTATTACCATCACCATTCCCATGATACTGCATTGGAAGTTAATATGAGCCCGACGAGCATTGCCAATAATGCTTACTCTGGTAATGATGTCTTGCGCTTCGTCGCATCGATCCTTGCTAATGAGCCATCGGGGAGACTCGACAATCCACCACATACAGAGCACCTGGATCACACTAGATAGAGCTTGAAGAATTGATGGAATTCTCCACGCCCAGCTGTTCCCGATGCGAAACGTGCCATATGTCGTCCAGGCAGCGACAATAGCGCCTAGAGACCAGAGAGAGTTGTAGATACTGACCATAGGGGCTCTTTGCGTAGGAAACGCAAGCTCCATGATCAAAATTGGTGCAGCTGTGATGTTGAAACCCAAACCGAATCCGATAATTCCACGCGCAGTGATGAACATGCCATCTAGACCAATTGGTATGTTGTTTTGACAGGTTTGGCTAGGACATCTGACTCACTATTCTGCGCACCGCCTTGTAATGCCGTGCCAACCAAGATGAGCCATGCTCCAAAGACGAGGGTCTTTTTTCGTCCGAAGTAATCGCAAGCAAACGCGCAAAACGGCAGTGACACCAGTTGACCAACGTTCTGAATGGCATTCAATCTTGGAGATGTTCTTTAGCGCAAATCCAAGACATCTGGATAATCGGGTAACAAAGAACTCACAAAGCCAACGTGCTCGCGCCCGGCTGGTGGAAAAAGTTCTTCCACTCGTCGAGCGACTGGAGGCCGTCTGTACGCCTGTCAGTTCCTCTGTTTTGTAAGGTTCGGCGAGCTCCTCTTACTCATCATCGAACCATCGTACCCCGTTGCGTAAGAGGAAATTTGACAAAGTACGAGGAGGAGATTGATAGTGATGATGCCCCGATCGGCAAACCACCCCGTCTTGCGACCCAGGAGGGCCTGGTCCATTGTTGCTGGTGCAAGACTGGTCGACATCTTCACGAACTCCGATTTGGGTGGGGAATGTTGATGTTGGCAAGCAAGGGGCTTGCATCGAGAATATGTACATCTCGCAACGCTGACACAATCTCATGATAGTTCGAAATCGTGACTTGTGGTTATCTTGCGGGTGAATGAGCCGCGAAGGGCGCTGAGATCAGATAGGGGACTGTTCGCCTCAAGCGTCAACCCCGCGATTCCGCCGTTCTTTCTCAATTTACCGGTTTACCGCATTTGCCGTTCGTGTGATGTTATGCCTGATAAGCACTCTAGTGCATATGTAGCGTGAGGTTGTTGTGGAGAAATCGGAGATTGGCACCGATACGGTACCTCGGCAAAGGTTTCTATCCCAATCTTCTTCACGCTAGTTGAACTACTATAATCTATTCCTAATAGAGACCACGATCGAAGAGGTTCTTCGATTGATGACGGCTGGTATAACCAGTTGAACAGAATGGGGGTCTGAGGTTTAAAGGCCGACAGGGTCGCAAAGGATTTGGACTTCTTATCCCTCAGAGTCCTTGCATTGCCCAATCCCTCCAAGACTTCCTCGGTGCTCGCCATTCATGCATTTCTCTCCTTTTATCATGACTGTAGCGTCGGCGGTGGCCTTCACCTCAGTGACAGCCAAGACGAATTTATCCGCATGTATGTTTCTCTCTCACGGTGCAGGTGCTCAGTGACGAAGATCCCTGATATTTTTACAGCTGCTCAAGAATACTTCGACTACTCAATGGACCTTGCAGATTCGAGATATGATTCTAGCTACAATTATATTTGGTACCACAACAACGGACCATGGTCAACTCGCTTCACAGCCTGGTATATACCGGGTCTTCTGCACCGCAACAAAGGGGATGACGTAGTCAATGCGGAGAGGTCAATACGAAATCTGTAAGGAAATCGCTTCCTTTTGACTTTTGGACATGGCTAAATTTCACAGTATTAAGGTTCAAATGGATTACAATTTTACATCGCCATGGTATGCGAACTACAAGCTCTCTCCCGATGAACCAAATCCCACCTACATCGGAGACTTGTATCCGCAAGAAATCTATGCCACGTACGATGCAAATTGGAGAGCTTTCATTGGCTCTGCTCTTGTTCAGGCCATTGCCGAGTTCGAACATCTGCTGGATCCTCAACTCGTCAAGGACGTTGAAACGTCGTTGACTTTAGCTGCTGTCGGAGAGATACGACGAGATGGCACGCCTCCAGATAACCTCATTCTGGGTTATACCAATCCGCAGTTGATGGGGGCGCTGATGATTGGGTGGCTCGGCCAGCGACTGAACAATGCCACCTTTGTCGATTTTGCGAACACAAGAGGAACCGAATTATACGAGTTGTTCACTGCAAACGGAAGCAACACGTTCACCGAGTACAACTGCCCAACCTACTATGGAGAAGACATCTTTGGGCTTGCTTCTGCAATCAAATACGGTCCGGAGAACAGTACATTGACTCAGCATGCTCCCTTCATGCTCACCGAGTTGTGGAAGGATATCGCAGATCACTACAATCCTTATCTGGGAAACCTGGTCGGGCCCTACGACAGAGCCTATGCTCGCGACATGCCCACTCACAGCGCCATTGTTGGACAGTATTGGTGGGGAATGTTTGGTTACGAGAAAGCTCCTGTGCCATGGAAAGGGAACGATGACTTCCGTTATGATCTCGCACAAGGGCCATCACTCGCTCTGCTTATGTCCACCGTTCGCAGCACCATCACGCCGGAAACCCAGGAGAAACTCTTTACCCCTCTCACTGGCGAACGTATTCTTAAGAAGACTATCCGCGAGGACCTCAAAACCGACGTCATCCGTTACGCTAACTCCTGGATGAGCAACTCGTTCATGATTGGAGGCCAAACATTGGCCGAGGAAGTCAATCGAGGAAAGCAGTTCACGCCCGCCATAGTGCACTGGGCTTCTGATCCTGACCACACCCCGTTTCCTTACAATGGTTGGTTTTCTCTGTACCCCACAGCTTCAACAATCACCACCAACGTCAGTGCCGGAAGCCTGACGATCTCATACCCCAACACAACCCAAGATGGCACAAATTTGTTCACATATATGATATCTGGAATTCCACCGCCTTGGAATCTCGCTGGTAATGTCGTTGACGGGTTTACTAATCTGCCTTGCTTAAGCGTTAATGTCTCTGCACCAGGACTGGAAGTTCAGGGTACTAACTACTGGCAAAACGTCATTTCCAACCACTACTACTATAACGTTACTTATGTGGTTCCGGCAAATTACTCAGGGGTCCCAACGATGAGCTTTGAGATGGCCTATACATGTTAGTCCGATAAACGGGCCTGCAACTATATGAATACTTATGTCCCAAGATGCGTTGTTGTTCATCCTTTGTAGATACAATTTTGAATAGTACATAATATCTGCCATGGAATTCTCAACCTACTTGAACATATGTTACTGTTGATATCTGCAGACCGTTCTTCGTGAACGTATTTACGGCGACCACGAAGTGCTTGTTGTGAACCTTTATTAACAATGGATCGTAGTTTCGTAGTAGAGTCGAGTCCAAGTGCTATCCCGGCCGCTCGGGTTTCTCCAGGATACCCCTAGTCCATATCTTAGCATACCCGGTTCCTGGAACTCTAGGGAACCACTCTCCGTCTCGATATATGAACATCGCTAGCCTCACGAATGCTATTTCCTTGGAATCATAACACCGCACACATTAGTACCATATGTCCTCACCTTAAATGCTACGATCTTTTTCATTCACCCAATTAGCAAGGCAAGTTCGTCTCCATTTTTAGAATTTCGAACCGCTGGGATGCATACAGCATCTGCCCGAAGCTATTAATGTAGGGATGACAAGGGTACACATGGACAGCCTTTATAATTATATAACTAATAACTTACAAGAGACGTAGTACGAGTCGTACTTCCGGGACCCCGGTGGTCACGTGAGCTGTATTAGAAATAGCAATGTAGCCCTACAGTATGTTTGGTTAGCGTAAGTAGATTTTACGCTGTAGTATGGTTACTAGGATAGCCTATTATTAAGCCTATTTAAAGGTCTATGCTATTAGCTAGTTTATAAATTATGTGTATATATCACGTGTATGAGCTACTAATAGACACGTGCTACAGATACTTTTTACTATTCTAAGTTGTAAAGTTACAAATTATATAGTGCCTTTTTGTCCACCCTATTATAGAAAAGTACTGCTACCTTGAGATGTTATGACACCTACTTAACACTAATCGTACCGTAGTACGTCTGGCTGTCCATGCACGATATTGTCAATCTCTTAAACACATGGTTCTCTCTGAAATTGTACTGCTGGTACATATCCGCGAATTGTGGGGCACACGATATTAACGCGTCGGTAAAACACCAAGTGGGTCACCTTCTAGCTTCAGGGTCTGGCAAACCTGCCGGCAATCTCCAACATTGCCGAAATCCCCTCCTTCGGCGTTCTGGAACGACAACTTGGCAACTTGTTCGTCTCTACTTACTACAGAATCAAGAAAACGGCAATGGGGAAGCGGCATGTTGTGCATTGTAGGCCGGTTGAACAAAAGAACACGGGACGCTCTCCATCCGATGTGCAGGTCTTGGCACATTTCAATTCTGGACTCGGAAGTCTTTATATTTGCTTGACGATGGATAAGAGTCCGGTATAGTCGTTCTTCAACCTGGTCCTTCCTCGATATCCTTCCCTATCAATCTATTCATATCGATGGCGTTGGGGCGTTACGTTTCGTGGTTTCGGAGGCTGTGTGGACCAACCGCGCCAACTGTTGACGAGGGGGTCAAAAGCGAGGGAAAGTTGGCCAAGGTGTTCAGTTCAGAGGAAGATTGTGGGTCGCGAGAGAGTTTGAAAGAGGTCGCGGAGAGGATTGCTAAAGAGTTTGAGTTCTCGGATGTGGATGTTAGGCGAGCTGTGGACGGGTTCGTGAAACAGATGAGTTAGTGACCTTGATAAGTTAAGGATAGAAGAGATGAAGACCTGACTAGAATACAGACGAAGGATTGCGCTCGCACGGCTGTACCATAGAACAACTCCCTTCGTTCATAACTGAACTGCCAACTGGATTTGAAAAGGTGGGTAAGCATATCAACATCTTATCAAATGAGCTCCACTGATATGAATAGGGAACGTATTTAGCAGTCGATTTAGGAGGAACAAATGTTCGCGTGTGCTCGGTTACACTTGAAGGAGATGGGACATTCTCTTTAATCCAGGGCAAATCAGCCATCCCTACGGTATGGATGACATGCGATAATCCAAGCGGTCTGTTCAACTGGGTCGCGAACTTTGTACACGAGTTCCTGGAGCAGAACTACCCTGATTCGTTGACCACCGCTGGAACGGAAGACGCCCAGATCTTCAGCCTTGGGTTCACCTTCAGCCACGCAGTCCATCAACTCGACATCAACAGCGGCAATCTGATCCGATGGAGCAAAGGCTTCAACATCGATGGTGTAGTTGGTCAAGATATATGTGCCCTTCTGCAAAATGCGTTTACTGAACTTGCACTCCCGATTCTTGTAACAGCACTCATCAACGACACGGTCGGAACCCTACTTGCGCGAGCCTATGCATCACCGAAGTCCGTTCACACGGTACTGGGGGCAGTCTTCGGAACAGGCACCAATGGCGCATATGTCGAGCAAACGTCAAAAATCTCCAAAATGACAGGCTCGCGGACGGGCGAGAAGGGTATCATGATCGTCAACACGGAGTGGGGCAATTTCGATCAAGGAATGGAATATCTGCCAACCACAAGCTATGACAAGACGATTGACGCTGGTAGTGTCAATCCTGGCTTTGAAATGTTCGAGAAGCGGATTTCGGGGATGTATCTGGGTGAAATACTACGATTGGTCATACTATCACTCGTCCAAGACCCCAAAGTCGACATATTCGATGGAGTAGCAATATCGGAGATGTTGAAGCTACGGGCGAAATGGGGTCTAGACAGTTCTTTCATGAGCCATCTTGAGGGTGACAATTCGCCAGACCTGTCTCTCAGTAGGACACAGATCGAAAAATGTATTGGGATGGCCAGTTTCCAGGATGCACAGGCCATTAGAATCATCTCGCATGCGATTGGGCGGCGATCTGCTAGGCTAGGTGCAGTCGCAGTGGGTGCGGTGATAGTGCATACCGGCTGCTTGAAGAGAGGAGAAGGAGAGGGGAGAGTGGATATTGGTGTTGATGGATCGCTGATCGAGCTATACCCTGGGTTTGCGGCGGAACTAAAGGCCGCGCTTGGGGAAATCGAGGAAATTGGAGAGGGCGAGGAAAGGATTGATATCGTAGTTACGAAGGATGGCAGTGGCGTTGGAGCAGCTCTAGCCGCTCATGTTGCAGCGAAAAGGTTATAATGTTGATGAAACCTTTGATCGAAGTTGTGCATGAACAAACAAACTTGATTGCGTAATCTTCATACCAGCCTGCGTATTATCAATACCCGAAACGACCAGGATCTCGGATTAGGGGATAATATCAAAGGGCCAGCTTCTTATCTCGACACGACGCGACGCGACGCGACCATCCCAACCTCAATTTACTCACATCGCACCTCGGATCCCCTCCTATACAACGATGAGCAACAATAGCGACCATGTAAATGGCCATCGGACTGGACGCAGCGGTGCCAGGCCAACGAAAGCATGTGGTGTGTTTCTCAACCCTTGAATTTCAATGAAGCATCTTTTCTGATTGAGTGCAAAAGTGGGTTGCAGAAGACAAAAGGTTCATCATTGGCAACGTAACCTAACACCACTTTTGGTTTCTGACATGCGGTAGATGAAATGCGAACCCGAACGAGGAGGACCATGTAGAAGATGCAGAGTGAACAAGATAGAATGCGTCTTCAAGCCCCGCGCCAATGCGCGTTCCCCAAGTCGAGATATCATTGAATCGATACTGGTAACTGGGGAGACGTCATCTGATATATTGAGACGCCTCGCTGTCATTGAGTCTGTACTCGGTATTAACACCGATCAAACGAGCACAACACAAGTAGCATCGTCAAACATTGCTTCCGTTGCAACTATCGACGAGGAGGAAGGCAACGCATCTCTCAGTGGACTGTGGCGGCCAACTGCGAATTTGAGAAGATTCACAGATCCTAGAAATACGAAAATCTGGTCACGTTCTGTGGTGTCACAGCTTTGGGTCTCGTAAGCCATCCACTCCCTCTACTCGCGGTCGAGCAACTAAACCTATAGGTTTTACGAAAACATGGAAGGCCTTCACTTTCAATCGGAGAGGGAGGCTGCAAAAGATCCCACACCGTTGCTATTGGCCGCAATCTTATATGTTTCTGCACTTCACCATACGTCCGAGGAATTGGCCGCTCTGGCACCTGAATATCTCCGAGCAACATGCAGTGCCATTGCCGAATTGTCAATACCATCAGCTCTGAAGCGATCAGGTCTAATGCCAATGGACGAGACGACTAAACCCCCAACAGCCGAACAGATCGCATTCCAAAACGTGCTTGGACTCATCTTAGCAGGACTAATATCCGAAGCTTTCATTGATCTCACTGGAATATGGATATCAGTCGGTTATCGCCTAACTTTGGATCATTGTCCGGTATATATTGATGAAAGAGCAACCAAGTGGCGACAGCTTTTTTCGGGACTTCAAATCATTGACCTCGAGCATGCTTCACTACATTTATCCTGCACAGTCATTCCCCTCAAAGCACCTCTGCCCTCCTTACGCCAGTTGCAGAGCTTCACAGAAGATCCATTCCATAGACTGACAGAAATGATGCACGCGGGATTGAGCCACTTTACAGGTCGCAGTCTACCCACAATCTGGTCTTTCATCTCATCAACGCAGTCAGAAGAAGGCGCCACCCCCAACTTTCCTTTCACGGACATGGACGCAGAAGTCATCAGGACATGGGCGAAGAACTTAGATGATTGGCTTGTGAGTTCTAATAGTAAGCTTTGGGAAACAGGGGCTCAAGCAATATTCTGACAACCTTGCAGAGCCCAATAATACTGAGTACGAACGTATGCAAATAATGAGGCAGTATAATTTACACCGATTATTTGTCCTCTCAATTTACCACCCTGCGCGGGGCTTTGATCTTTTTGCAAATAACGTTGCATCAGCAGAACGTCACGAGCTTTTGCTCTCTGCCCGGGCTACATTAAGACTGCAAGACAAGGATAAAGGCATCTGGGCAAATTGGGATTTGGTAGTAAGTTCAAAGAGACAAGTATGAGACGAAAGACCAAGATTGACAGTTTCTCAGATGATCACGTGGGCTGCCATCCTTGTCCTTCAAGGCGCCGAAGGAGGTGTTGGAGAGCACGACGATCTATTGTTAGTGAATGGCCACCTCAACAAGCTTCAAAAAACACATCGCCCCGCCCCTAGCCTCCATCATACTCTCGCAAATCGGTTAGAAACTTGGCTGCAGGGTATGAACACGCCACCTGCATCAGGTCTACAACAATCAAATTTCGACCCTACCTGGTCACTCTTCGACCAAAATAGTATACGACTCGTTTCCGAATCAAACTATGAGCAGGACGGGCTATCGAGTGTTGCAATTGCAACAAGACCCTTGCAAGACAGCAATGCTACACTGGACATACAACAACAGCAGAGTTTTGGGGACAACGAGTCTTGGAACGCATTTGAGCACCAAATGGAAACCTGGCCGTCAAATCTTGTCCGATTGTTTGGTAATGCCACGTTTCAGCACACGAATAATGAGAGCAATCATTTCCAATGAATCAATTTCCTAAATTATACAACAACAAGGGGCAGCAGCAATAAAGGTTGTACTAACGTGATCCTCAGCGCTAGTCGTACCGCCAGCGGCAGAATCTCTTATAAGATTATAATAAAATTAGGCATTATTAGCAGCATAATAAGGAAGTCCTACTTAGCACGTAAGTATAACTTTTATTGCTGCCGCCCCTTGTATTCGTTATCCTAACTCTCCACTTCGGGTATCATGAAGTACTTATGTTACACGCTCATAGAAAAGGGTCACTCTAAACACAGCCTAAGATGTAAGGGTGAACGGCTCACCGGACCTTATCTCTCCATACATCCACTGCCATCTCGACCACAACTGTAAACAACTATCGCCTCTTTGTTTGTTCTGTCCCGGCCAGTGTTTCATCAAAGCTCGATGTGACAGACCGTGCGCTCTCTGCCATTAATGGGACTTGTGGTCTTGGCGATAGCCTCGGGCTCTCTAGCTCTGCCATCCACAGACCTTCTGCAGGTAGCTCCGACAATCTATTTGGATTAGACGATGTCTGTGGAGTTATATGTATATCTGCTGTAGATTCCGAGACTGTGCTAGGGCTTGCAGAGCCTCGGAGATCGGTCGCGGTGCTTGCAGGCAGCTCCGAATACCTTCGTGCTTCCGAGGTCGGCTTTAGCATACTGGGATATAGCTCTGCTGGTAGCTCTTGTATATGTTGCGAATTATGCTCGAACTGGTAACCAAATGCGGATGACGAGGGGTACGAATTCGGGTTTGGAGATACGAACGGGCTCGGACATGGGTATTGGGACAGCGCTGAATGAAGTAGTCAGTATTGTGCACACCAAGATGAGCGTTTGAAAAGCTTACTATCAGAATGTTTTGATGCATGACGGCTGTATTGATTATCCATGGGCGTTGTATCGGACGGACTTGTTTCGAGAGCTACCCTACTGTATTTACTGCGATTTTTCCGGCGACAAAGACAGAAGATCAAAATCGCGACGATGGCTGCAAGGCCGAGTCCACCTCCTACCGCTCCCGCAATTATTACAACAGTTTGGGGCGACTGGACCTCGCTCGTCGGTGTCGAAGAGGGTGTCGATGTGGTTGTTTTTGACGCGCCGGTATATGCGATGAATTGCTCGTTCCTGTCCATAAACGCGGGAACTAGGTCTCCGTCTGGACAAGTCTGCTGTTGCTGACATGGATTTGTTTTGCAACATCCCCAAAAGGTCTTGGTCCCACTGTTGCATGTATAGAAGTTGCTTGCTGTTCCGCAACTGGCATCTGGAGCCGTGACATTGTAGGTTGGATCGAAGCTGCCGGCCTTCGTATTGCCCTGTGAACAACCGGTGGAACATGGATCTGAACTACAACAACCAACGAAGTTCGACACTGAGGTACCCGAGCATGCATACCATTCTCCTCCAGAAGGACAAGAACCAGGAAACGTTTCTTCCTCTCGTTTGGAGGCGGGCAGACTGAACATTATGGCTTCCTATTATAGGTACACGATATTGTAATGAAATCCAGACAATAAATGCAAGGTTATCCTGAAGGATGAGAGAAATGGTTCGCACGTGAGGAAAGAGAAAGAAAACTGTGAATTGCGAATTGCGAATTGCGAAATGTTGGAGTGAAGAACCAGGTCAACACGCATGAGGCACGGCTGAGTGATGATCTGGTACGGCTGAATGTTGATCTCGGAAATAGATTGCCCAGCTCCGAAAAGAATCATCCCAGTCATGCTCACCGCAGTCTAATGCAACTCAAGAGTGATCTGTTTGGTCGGTGTCCAAAAGCAAAGGATTCGTCTAGCTACATTGGGTTAGATCATACCTGTGCCTTACATATGTACATATATCAACAAAACACCGCAATAGGTTACGCGGATGATGTTGGATGTCATTACAAAAGCGCATACTCAGCTAGCCGCAGAACTGGAGGAGAGAGCGCAAACATGAATTTAGCCCTGAAGTGACACTTGCGCAAGCCTCAAATGGTTATTTAATGACACAAGGGACAGTTGAGGAGTCAAGAAGTCACTCGAATAACAGATTTCGAGCCCATCTTAACCGGTAAAAGAGACGTAGTGGATGGGTCAAATTCACGTGTGTGTGTTTTATCGATTGCTGTGTGATGTGGAGGCGCAGTCTCCAAAGTCACATTAATACCAAGCATAGCCCTAGCCAAGCATTACTCTGCACTTATGTATTGTGCCCGACATGATGTTGCGACCTACCCCGCTTACCTAGACCCTATTAGTTAGATAGTGTCTTAGACTTCGCCCTTAGCTTACTTAGCTGCTATGTAAGTAATGTTTCTAGCTAATAGGATTAAGGTTAACAGGATCTACTTAGCTAAAAGAATTACAACTTAGTAGTTAGCAGCTAAGTAAGCTGAGGGCGAAGTCTAAGACGCTATCTAACTAATAAGTAAGTGGGGTAGGTCGCAACATCATCATGTTGGACTATGTAGTACTAATATTGGTCAACTTACTCGCATATGACGGATAAAAATAGCATATGAATGTTTGGGATCTGGTGATTGCTCGAGTCATGCTGCAGAGGGCCCTCATAGCCCCCAAAATTGAACACTGTAAGAAAGCCAAATATATATGTCATTTGTTACCCTCCATACATTCTTGAGATTTATCTAACCCACATGTCTGACTTTGGTGCCACGAACTGTGTCTGATTGAAGACTAAGTGGAGGTTGTAGTGATCAAATTAAACGCCTAAACACGTACTGCGTGTTAGGTGTCAATCTTTTGGCGAGAGATGCTACCAATAGAACCGCCTTACCTGGTTGCCCGCACGTGTAGATGCCCGGAATTTTCACCAAAGGTGCGGATATGCCAACTATAGAGTTGGTGTTGACAATCTCCACATGCTCACAATCCACACAGAACTGTGGATGTTGCGGGCTCGGAAATATATGCTCAAATTGAAGCAAGTGCTTTCCTGGTGGCAATCGTGAGGTTTCACTATTATTCAGTGTCAGATACGTAACATGCAACGCCTTCGCCCAGAATTTGGCATTCGTCACTGAAGGAGTTCAAAGGACACTGAGGGTAAAGACAAGATCGAAGAAACAGGTGCAAACTCATACTCGGGACGTTGGAAGTGCCCCAGATCGCCTTGAATAGGTTATACAAGTTCTTATTCTCCAGAAGTGAAAACAATACCCTGAACCAATCACCGTCCCTGTGTACGAGTTCAAATCATCGGTTAGAGATTTAGATAGTCAAGCTGAAGCGAATCTGGGGTGGTATATCTGAGACACGTCGGGTCCCTATGTCAGTCAGGCCAAACTCAGGCACGACGGTTCGTAGTGGGACAAGTACTTTCAGCTTTGGTTCTCCAGCAGCGAATCAAACAATGTCACCCGCATCGATTGTTGCTGTGTTTGGTTGAAACCATGCAATGCTTTCATTTCGTCCGCACCGAAGATCCATCGAGCCTGGCTCCGTTTTGGGGCCTATCCATGCGATTTCGGGATCGCTGACTGTTGCATCGGGACTGATCTGGCTACGAAAGGTAAGTGTCGCCCTAGCAAGGCATTGGGACTAAGTCTGTAACTTACCGAATATATTCCCAAGTTTTAGTCCATATGTTTTTGAATATGAGGCGTCCGAAAGTGTCTTTATAATCAAAATGTTTAGCGTTCTTCTAGTGAGATAGGGCAGCGACTCACAATGTCCATTGACTTGGTGTAACAGACTAAAACCAGCTATCACCAGAACGGAGGTCTTCATCTTGTAGTGTGGTGAAAGGGTATCATGCTTCATTGTTCTCGAGGGGGTATACAACTGAGACTATCTCTTGGTCGCTATATGAAATCATCTTTCGAAACTCACCCTATATTATCTGTAGGAGAATGACACAATGATTGCTCGACACTGCACATTCATGGTCTATTCTTTTGCCTAAGTCATAAGATTAGCCATCAGGAAGCTGTAAGACAGTACAATATATTTCTTTCAGGTCGTAAACAGACCTGGGAGGGGGCTTACAAACCAAACACTTTACAATATTAATTACTTATAGTGCTGTATAAGCTAGATTACTTATATTAATATTAAGGCTCTCAATTAGTATCAAGGCTCAATTAATCACTTAATTAATGTCAAGGCTCTCAATTAATATTAAGGCTCTTAATCGATATCAATCACTCAATCAATATCAAGGCTCTCAATCGATATCAAGGCTCAATCGATATCAAGGCTCAATCAATCACTCACTCAATCACTCAATCAATCACTCAATCAATCACTCAATCAATCAATCAATCAATCAATCAATCAATCAATCAATCAATCAATCACTCAATCAATCACTTAATTAATCGAGGCTCAATTAATAACTCCTGTCTATCGCCTGCCAGCGGGCCTTTTGCCTGTAGCAGGCAGTACTCGCAGCACCTACCACCCTGCACCTACTACCTAGTTACGTTATTCCTCTTTTAAACAACTAATTATAGACCTTGCATCCTCCCTTAGTGTTGTTTTTATTAACTAATTATTTTCCTCGCTTTTTTAAGTTCTAAGCGCCTGAATAAACCTAAACGATTGTAAAATGCTTGCTTCGCAAGCAATAAAAGCGTATCATTACTGGTAAATGTCAACTGGTTTATTTTATGCCAGTTTTAATAGAGAAATAGTCAAGGCGTAGACAAATATTTGGAGGTTTTAGGCTTTGATTCAGAATATATGTCGTGAATATATTCCAAGCTTTGTCCAGGTGTGGGATCTTATTCTGCTAAGGCTTTATATCTATAAGGTGCAAAAATAGGGGAATTCCTTGGGAAGATTCTAATGCGTCAGCTAGTGTTTCCTTGTGTCACGACCTGTATGCGGAACTAGCATGTTTTGTGTCAATATTTCTCTTTACGACACGTCACACATTGCCCCCGCCTCACTCTGCAACAATCACTGACAGAGGTCCTATGGTGGTAGAAAAATGAAATATCAATCAACAGTATATCATCTTCCTCTTCAACTTATCCCAATACAAAGTCTGGCCGTTGGGTCAATCGTTTCAATGCCCGCTCTACATCGACGCAAGGATATCCTCCACTCCGGCGAAGTTCAACTCTTCCATAGTCTCCTTCCAAATTTGCCCTCCAAGTCTCTTACCTTCCTCTGTGTACATGAGCGCTGCGTATCTGGAGTTATCAGCACGCATTCAAGTTATGGCTTTATCACAACTTACGGATATATTTGCCAGTTCACGATGAAAGATCCATGAGTCTCCCTCCCTTTCACGATCGCAGCATCAGCATATGTCCAAGCTCCGTGTAGAGTGGTCCTTGCAACAAGCCGGTTTATCATATTTATCACGAACTTGATTGCACCAGGAGAACTTCGTTGTAGGCCGGTTCCACCGACAAGGCCAGGTTCTACCGAGTTAATGATGACGTCGTCAGGGGATACAAGGTCGCCGAGACGGAGTGATAGCATGAGTACCATAAGTTTAGACACACTGTATCGTTCGGCGGCGGCGGAAATATTCCAGTTCGTTGAGTCATCGAAGGTGGGAAATATGGGGACAGCGTTGCGATTAGGAACTGCTGCATTCCAACCCATGCAGGACGCGACAAGAGTGAGGCGGCCGGGGGTACCAGGTGGTGACTTAGCCTTGAGAATGGGCAGGAGAAGAATGGCGAGGAGGGTAGTAGAGATATAATTGACTTGGAACGTTGTTTCGTGTCCTGTCGAAGCGTTGATTTCAAATTTGACGTTTGACAGTCCAGCGTTCAAGATGACAGTATCTAGGCGTGTCAATGTGCTGCATTTCCTTGCGAAAGCTTGAATTGAATCGTATGAGAGCATGTCTAATGACCAGACGTCGATTTGAGCCTCTGAATAGGCTTTTCGGAGAGGAACGGCGGCTTGTTCACCTTTTTCCGCCGAGCGCACAGCAATGATGAGATGTGAGAGCTTGAATCCGAGGAGAACTTTGCAAGCTTCATATCCGATACCGGTGTTGCTGCCCGTAATGATTGTTGTCTGACCAGAGAGATTTGTTGATGCTGGAGGGGGCTTGTATGTAGTTCGGAATTGGGATTGGATGAAGTGATGGAAGAAGCTAGTGTTCGGTGGGAGAGTGATGGACGCCATGGCTAATTGAGGAAATGGTTTTTAGAAAGCGAGGAAGGAATAACAATATGTAGCCTCAAACTGCGGTAGAATCTTTCTCTTATATTGCAGCCTTCGGACGAGCAAATCCGACATTGCATCAACTATTCATGGTCTCGGAGGGTCCATGGTCAGACGGCTAATACGAGAAAGGCCTAGTGGTTGCCAAAAAGGGCAAACAAAGTGGTCAAGCTGGGGACTTGTTAACTAGGGGACTAATAAGCAATATTTAGGGGACTAATAAGCCTAATTAAGGAGTCTGCCAAGCACGCTATTAGTAGCGCAGGAGTTATCTAAAACGTGCTAGTTTTAGTAGTAATATTAAGATTTATAATGTTATATTAGCTGTATTAATATAATTATTCTAATAAAATATATTAATCCTTAGGCAGGGAGTTGCGCTAGCTAAGTAATATCGCCCTTGCGCTGCCCTTATTATTAATAATTGCGTTTAATTTTATATTTATTTTATCCTTCCTCTCTATTTTATATAGAGATTTATATACTCCTAATAGAATTAACATGTTTTTATTATTTCCTACGCTATCTATAATACCTAAATTACGCGCTAAAGCACCCGCAATTAATCTAAACCTAAATAGGCAAATAAACTTAATTAGCAACACCTTAGAGACGTTAGATTTAAATAATTTAGGCCCTAATTATTTAATTAAGGTTAATTTTAATCCTAATTAATTAATTAAGGGCAATTTAGATTTAATTAAGGTTAATTTTAATCCTAATTAATTAACTAAGGGTAATTTAGATTAATTAATTAACCTTAATTTAGATTAGGATAAGGCCCTTAAGGGAGATATTAAGATACAAGGCCTTTGCACCTAATTACTGCTGCTAGAGAAGTTAGATAAGGAGGCTAATAAGGAGGCTTATAGGCCAGCCTTTATGTATAACTAGGGATTAGATAATAGACTATTAGATAATAAAGGAGGTAAGAATTATATAGAGATTCTGCAGTCCCTGCTACTAGGTAGGTCTGCCTCTTAGTCTTAATCTTAACGCCCTTAATTATAACGCCCTTAATTATAATTACGCTTGCAATTACGCTCGCGATTACCTGTTAATATTAATATTAAAACACGCGTTAAGCGTTAAGTTAGTTAAGCTTCTAATATAGTACCTTATATATAGTAGGCAAAGCACCTAGCGCCTATTAACTATACACGCGTTAGTTATAAGGACCTATATAACCTAATATATATAAAAATGCGCCCTTATCTGCCTATCCCTAAGCTTACCTTTGTATTATAATCTAAGTGCAAGGAGTATATTAAGAAGTAGGCTTATAATTACAGCCTAGGGATTATTTACTATAAGTAGTTTAAAAACGCAGAGAGGAAGTTATATAAGTGCTCCTAGAAGTATATAATAGTAGGTAAGGTAAAGAATATAAGTTATACGCATAAGGGGGCTTATAGTAGGCGATCTAACTGCCTATAAGTAATATATATAGTAGTAGAAGACTATTATAAGGTTAATAGTAAGTAGCAGATACTCTATATAAAAGAGAAGACTAGCAAGAAGAGCCTTAAGTATAATTACCCTCTACTAGAAAATATATACGTTATTACTAAGTATTACTATTATAAGTAGCTTACTAAGGAAGTTTACACCTCTATCTAATTACTATTTCTGCCTATAAGGGGCGCAAAGGGCACGCTTATAGAGCTTTAAAGGCTATATCTAGGGATCTAATTATAGTATTAGAATATGCGTAATAAGTTTTATTACTATATAGCAGAGCTTAGATTATATATAAAAATTAAGGTTTTAGAGTTAAGGTTAAAAGATTAAGGATATACGTATAAGTAAGTTATTTCTAATTTCTAATTTCTAGTTCTGCTAACTCTAGTTATATAAAATTACATTTATATTAGCAGAATATCTAACTACCTGCCTATTAAGGCAGGCAGTAAGCGTTAGCGCAGCGCTAATATTTTGCAGGATTAAATCTAACTCTAATAATAGGATTTAACTCCTACTTGCTATTAATCTATAATACCTCCGCGCCTTTAAATTATCCCCTAACGCAATACTTCTTAATTGCACCTTTAAGATACATATATATAATCTCCTACTCCTTAATCTTATTAGCTCTAATAGAAATAACTATATAATTTACCTTAGCGTTATTCTTATGCAAAATATAAAGAAAGGCGATTTTATATAGGTGTTTAAACACCTTAAACAAATATTAGCTAAAGGCGCAATTAATCTACGCCTGTTTATTACTAATAATAACAACAGCTATATTAACGCGATTAAAACAGTCTTTCTAAGGGCATTAATATTGCTTTGCTGTTAGCATATAAACAAATTAGTGCAGGCGTACGCGCGTATAATATGCCCTAGCCTTAGGCGTATTTATAATAGAGTAAGATAGGCTAATATAGAGGTAATAGAATACTTTATAGCAACGTATTATTATATGCTTAAGGCTAATACTATTATAGAATTTAAACGCCTTCTTATATTAATATAATAAGCCTCTAATATAATATATAAGTATCTAAATTAATAATAGTTATCTTACTATAAATAGAAGCTTATATCCTACTATACTAATAATATTACCTATTTTAGCCTTATTATAATATTAAAAGTTAAGGGTGCTTACTATTATATAAAGGCCTAGTTATTAACATCTTAATTAGATATCCTTATACTATTTAAACGCCTTTACGCGTTCTATTAGGATTACACTAAAACTTACTCTCTAAAGGCTAACGTAGCTAACTTAATAATTACCTATTATAATAGGAGGCCTATATTTATTACTCTTATATACCGTATTACTCTATACGCACTTAAGCTTACAGTAGAGTAATTAATAAAGGTAAGAGATTATCTATATATAGCAAATCTAATCTAACGTATAATAGGTAAGAGATTATCTATAGTAGATAAAATCTAATCTAACGTATAATCTGCTAACGTGTAAAAACGCCTTCTAGAGCTTACACAGCATGCCCTACTATTATAATTTAATAGAGCTTAAATTAAACGCTACGCCCCTATAAGTATTAGATTATTACTAATACTAGTAGATTAATTAATTACAGGCCCCTAATATTAATATTGCGCGTTAACTCTATAAGCCTTAAGGGCGCCTGTAAGATTAAGGAGCACTTAGAGGCAGCTATTGTAGTAGTGCTAGCGTACACGGTAATTAACGCAATTTATTACTATTTAAACGCCTTAACGCTAACTACCCTTTAGCTGCTCCTGCCTATCTTCTAGCGCCTGTAGTTATTCTCCCTGCTAATCCTGTGCTAAACCTAACCCCCCTGTCTACTATATAGTAATCCTTAGCTAGCTAAGAAGCCCTAATCGCGTTATACAGGCGCCCCCCTAATAGCAGGGGAAGCAGAAGGGGGAAGGTTCTAGCCTTATAGTTTAAGTAAAGGCGCTAAGAAGGTAAAGCTGCGCGTGTTGCCTGCCCTCCTCTCCCTAGAATAGGCAGTCTTTTACTACCTATAGAGCCTCCTGCCTTAATACCTAGGCTAATACCTCTGCCCTATTAGCCTCCTCCCTATCCCTAGCACTTAGTTGTGCCTTAATTAAACTTCTAATTACTAAATTAACTCCCTTAGTCTATAATAGGAGGAGTAATATATAGGGGATTAGACCTATAAGGTAACCTAATTACTAATAACTTTAAATATATAGGCCCTATACGCTTATAGAGATACGCGCAAAGCAGCTTTTCTTATAATGCCTAGCAAGGCAATTAATAATTAACGCGCAGTTAATTAATTAATTAATTAATTAGTGTATTAGGGAGGCAATTAATTAAGGTAATTAATTAATTAAGGCAGATAGAATTAATTAAGG
>MU005774.1:1022049-1044209 GCA_010093715.1 Pleomassaria siparia CBS 279.74 | reverse complement strand
ATATGTACAGAGTCTACGTAAGTTCCATTCATCCTCCGACATCTTTCTCCTTCTTCCTTCCACTCTTCGTCCGTCACGTTTCCCTTTTATCAGAACACCTCAGAAGTACTTATTCGGTCTTTATACTTACCGACTTTGGTCAACAGTGTGGTCTAAGACGCTTTGCGCCGCCAGTGCTTCGCGATCGAAACCTCGGCGGAATCTAACCAATTATAGCCGTGTATTCTATCTTCAATCGAAGAATCTCGGGGAACATCCTCACCACTTTTTTTCACTCTTGGAATGGTCGACGATAGAATCACACTACTTAGCTATATGAATTCGCAAGATATGTCAGCCAAATTCGATTTCGTAACGGTAGGCGACTTCGGGAAGCCGAAACCTGAGCATAGGCGCCTCATCCGCAGCCGCTGCATGCAAGGCAAGAACAAGCGTGGAGGATCACGACGGTCGTTGCAGCAAGAGAGAAAAGCTGCCAAGAAACAAGTCGAAGAGTTGCAAACACATGCACTGTCCCGAACCTTACGAGCATGCCCATCGGATTTAGCGCTAGTGCAACTACCAGGAGAATTAGGGCTCGATTCAGACGAGATTCTTTTCAAGTGTTAGTGACCAGCCAAAACCTTTGTTCGGGACCGGAAGTAAGTACGTAACTGGGTAACAAGTGTTTAGATCTCACATACGGAGCCATCAGGAACCTCGTCAATCCCATCGAAGTCTGCGTAAATGTGGACCCATTGAAACCTCACTTCTTCGCATGGCCCTTCTACGAGACTACCTTTTTCCATGCGGCGTTGCTCACCACCTCCGCCACCAACGACTATTTGCTTAAACGCCCTTTGTCAAAGACGACATACTTTCATTTGCAGAGAACCTTGTATTTTCTGAATCGGAAGCTGAGTAATGAGAGGGCGTACTTGGAAGACCCGTTGGTGTACGTCATTGTCATTTTAACGCTTATGGCTGCCACGTTTGGGGATACTGCTGCTGCGACCACCCATATGGACGGACTTTTACAAATTATACATCTGAGAGGTGGAATGGAGTATCTGAGAGAACATCCCGGCTTGCATTATAAGCTTGACCGGTAAGTTCCACCATTGCAGAGAAGTTTGCGTCTGGCTAATACTGCTTATGTAGCCTGGATCTTTCGTGGTGTTTAGGCTTCGGAGGTATGCCACGTTTTGCAGACCAAAACATGTCCTGGGACCCCATGTTCTCCAGGCAGGCCATCTCTTCGAATCAAGTCATTGATGTACAAAACGTTGATAGTTACTTCGTTGACTCACGACTAAGAGAAGTCTTCCAAGATGCTCAGCAATTGGTGAGGTTGATCAACGAGCATTTCTCGAAAAACACCAAATTTCACGGGGAAACATTCCAGAATACGATCAGTTCGGTCCAAACCCGGCTCCTGATTCTCAAGGATATGCTTAGTAGCAGCCTAGATGAATGCATATGTCTGGCAACGCTGGCTTTCATGACGACCACATTTCAGATCCCCGATAGGAAGGTGCCGTATAGAGATCTAAGAAAGCGATTGAGGAAATTGCATCGTCCGATACCGAGGGCTACTGCGGGGCTGCAAGATTTGCAGCTCTGGGTGTTGTTTTTGTCGGCAATCTCAGTGCTGGATGATGACGAGGTGTGGCTGGTAGAGAGATGGGGAATTGTGGCAAATGGAGGGATGGAGTGGGATAACGTCAGAAGAAGATTGCAAAGTGTGTTGTGGATAGACTGTATTCACGATAAGTTGGGGCGAGAAGCGTACTTCAAGATGACGAGTCGGGTTCAAATTAGTGTTGTTGGTGAGGCGGTCAGGTGATAGTCGCAATTGTTCAATCAGTAGACGACACGTGCGGTTGCTTCCTGTCGGATTAGAGGCGTAGGCAACGGGAAATTCCTCACTTAAAGTAGACATTCAGTCGTTACTGAGCGTATCCACACTCCGTCAAATGATAATTTTCTCCAAACCTCCTATCATTCCTTAGCTTCAATCTTTCATATACGGTTCCCACGGATTCGTTAATAAAAGAGGTCATCGCACATGATGTTCAAACTGAGGACATCCCTTCGTTCGCCACAAAATATGGTAGGCTGGACCGAAAAAAAGGAAGCAGAGATGATTTGATTAAGGTTGTGCGTTCGTTGCTGACATGCTGGAACAATATACACACGTAGTCCCGGGGAAGAAAAGCTTTCATATCTACTAACAACCTTCGAATTTAAGTTCTCTTTCCGGAGTGTCTCGTTTATGAGACTCTTCCAATGGCTTAAACTCATATTCTGAATTGGTGGGGTGATCATTCTTCCTGCATATACCGAGCCTACAGTTTTGCCGCATATTGATTGCCTGGCCAGTCGAACATTGTGAGCATGTGCGCTTGTTCCGTTCAAATCACCACGGCTATTACGGGTTTATTGCAATTTTTATCTCCCCATATTCGCTGCATTAATCTGTGGGGTTGATATATCTCACAAGAATTCTTCCGCTTCCTGAACCTCATCGGTCTCAACTTCTTCACCGCCAAGATGATCAACCTCTCCCTTTCCGTAATCGCATTTGCAGTCACAATCGCAGCGCATTGCACCCGACCTCAGCTAGCTGAAACAGTCGACACCTACCTCCTTGCACAGGCATCCGGTCAGAGTGCCGACTTCAAGGCGCACTTCGACAACAGCACATGGCTCGGATACTACGAGAATGCCAAAAAGGTCGATATCAACGCTGGAGTTCTAACGAAAGCCCTTCCAATCACGCATAATCGAACCATCTACGATACTATCGCGTGTGTCACATACACCGAAGCTATCGTGAATAGTACAACGGATCCCTATGTTATTGGCACGCAGCTCAAATTCGCCAACCACAAGATCAACAAAGTGGACTCAGTTGTAACGAGGCCTGGTGACTGGCTCTTCAATATTACAGGCTATGCGTACTGGGTCACTCAAGAGGATTGGACCGAGATCCCCGTCGAGAAACAGGATACACGCGACACGATCAAGCATGCCGCCGATGCTTATCTCGACTTGTTCAACGCGCCAAATACCACTGTTCCATGGGGAACACCCTGCGTGCGCCTCGAAGGCGGGCTATATGGAGACCCTGGGCCGAACGGAACGTGTCAAGTTGGTGTGCCATCTGGTGTTCCGATCACGAACCGTAGATATGTGGTTGATGAACTATTTGGAGCTGTAGATGTCATGATCGATTTTGGAAACAGCAAGTGGCCGGATACACATGAGTTCAGGATTGTGGGGGGTAAGATTAGGTATGTTCATACGATGACCCATTGTGGGACTCCCAATTGTGGAGTTTGAGAGATGGGATTGTATGAAATTGTTGGCGAGTTGCCAGTTTGGCTACCTAAAGAGTATTGGTCTGCACACATTTGAGCCCTGTAGTGTGTTATTCATTCGCTCCTGTTATCTCCGCTTCGCAGTTACAACTCCTGGTTCTGTAGTCTTCTTTCTGCCAAACCTCCTCTGGTTGGTAATCTCCGTCGCTTAGAGCGTCGAAATATTGCACAAAACCTGATTAGCTTCCTTGCCATCTTCATCTCCTGTAACACCAAGTGCTACGATGTGCCTCTCTTTCTCCAAGTTCGATTGCGTATATACCACTGTCGACGCGTTCCGACAACCCTCTTCCGTCAATTTATAACTTACATATGGTCTGATGTTTCTCTTAAGCCTTGGAACGCCGAGAGACTATTGCGCGTTTTGGTATTAACTGTTCGAAATTTGCGAATAGCTCTCCCATGGCAAGATGAAGATGCACCACCGAGCGGTCGACTGTCTGTTTAGCCTTCTCGATGCGTTCCAGGGTGTTCAGCATCTACCAAAGTCCAGAATGCCGCACCACCTTTCCGGATTACTCTCTTTCAATAAGTAGCGCTCTAAAGGTGTTGGTGTAAAAGGTAGTTCTATTATTTCGTTATTCGCTTCGTTTCCTTCAAGATAGAACAGAGTGACATGTAAAAGCTTGGTGTGAAACCATGAAAGGAGTCCGTCTTCCATGCGGCAAACCATTTCCAAGTTATTAAAATTTAGTGCGTAGAGTGCTGCCCAAGGTCACGCGTCGTTTACTTATTGAATAAGTCATGAGATCACATGACGAAGTCGTGACGTAGGGTAAACGGTGCATTATCAGGTCAAAGCCTTTCTCTCTTTGCCGATTATGGAGAAGACGCACACATAGAATCATCATGAATATCATCATTATTTGGATCATACTCCTTCTTATACTCCTTAATTGATCAAATTAGCGTCGCCTCGTCCCCGTATCAAACTTGAGAATGGGATGGAACTCTGCACGTGTTTTCAACCCAATGCCAAAAGATCCCCGGAATGATGGTTGATTTGACCATTTAGATGGCGCAAGGCTGCATGTTCTAGAGTTGCGAGATCGAATCCATCATCTGGGTGCGCCATTTGAGGTTTTTGAACTGCTTGAAAATTTGGAACGGTGAACAGATTCGTGTGAATATGCCTTCCTTTTTTATGCTTGGCCTGAGCCATGTCTCTTCGATTCTTAGTTCACTCAGTTTTGCTCCCGTGACCTTTTAAGATCACATGCACAAAAGATAAAGGAAACTAGGATGCTAAAGTTCGATCGCCCCGAGCGCCAGGCATCTCGATGCTCACTGTAGATTAAATATGAATACTTCACCAGAAATATCTACGCTGATTGAGATGTTATTCTAAGAGATTATGGCTTACCTCACGTGCAGCATATCATTATGTAGTCGATGTTCACACCGCGTAGTATTGAGAAAGAGTAATAAAACTCTCTACGCTAATTGGGACTAGGTTGCAATACTAAATGCATTAGTAAAAGTAGATCTTAGGAGTCTTCCTGACAAAACATAAGACTTGGACTTTGTCATCACGTGCTTATCACATGACAAACATACCAATCATGCTATACATCGCTTAGCTTGGCTCACACTTTCGTAGATCTGTTTATACATCTAAGACCATCCCAGAGAAGTATAGATACCAGTAACTATGTGTTGGTTATAACTTAAGCTATACCCTATTGATTAACGATAAACTAGGCTTGTAGTATATTTTTACGATTTGAGCACTGGATGCTACATACGCAACTTCATCACTGCGCTCATTGTAACGGCTACCCTTGACCTTAATTGAACTTGTGCGATCCTCAAATCTGTGATACAGCTGCTCTATCTTAATTATCTCTATGAAATAGCGCTTTGGTGTTAAATTTGAGCTATAGTAATTGCCCTGGACTATGGAGGTTCCTGCTTGTTAGCCTCTTCTTTAGGAGTATAGAAGCAACAAAGCCCTATTATGTGATGTAGAACAGGTGGGTGGTTGTTAGACCGATATAAAGTCACATGACGGAGCTAGGACGTGGCCGAAACAGCGCCACATAGTAAACTGGCCTAGATTTGTAAGACAGAATATGAAGTAAAACAATCGTGATTCTATTCAGTGTATTAATTGTGTTCTATCTAGGTAATCTGTCTCTGATTGAATAAGAGTTGAGACTTGGGCTGATTAGCGGTTGCGTTTTGGTTGCGTGAATGCTCGGTCATGTGACCGTATTATATCTAGGTCTAACAAGATTTGACAGACCGGGTAAAGGGAGTTGAATGTCAGAGCGTGCTACGCTCATTACATCCTGCGATCGCAAACACTAGCAAATTCAGTGATTCTCTACACTAACTGATATTATCTATCTTGGTTAATCTTGTATCGAACAAAGGCTGCCATTGGCACTCTCGCGACGACTCTTCTTTATCTTTGTCCCATCGGGATATAGATTAATCCGTATGTAATGAGTTTTGATAATTAAAGCAACTTCAGGTTGCAATTTGGGTCGACTCAACATGTTTAATTCAGAACTGACCAGGATCTATCGCAAACACATTCCTGAAACCTGGCTGCTCCATTAGCGTCCACAGACCCACACCTTTCTCAAAGCTCAAATCCTCCGGCACCTTGGGGGATGTGTCGGCCTTAGTTGTTTTCCCCCCACTCCATGACCAACTCAGCAAGCTCCCACCGCTCTGGGTCAGGAAGAACTTCTCATTGATCGTCGCCCCGCCTTGAATCTTGGTGTTTCCATGCGACACAGTCTGCGAGGCAGTTGCAATACCGCCGGATGTTTTCAGCAGTCTGTTCGTGTAATCAATGTTCCAGCGCATCAAACGACAGTCGGTGCGGGTAGCATGATATTCACCAACGAGGATTGAGTCGGGTGCTGTCGTACGATCGAGTGAGATGAAGGAGAATCGGAGGTCGGTAACGCCCGCTTTGGATTGCCACCTGTATCATCGCACTTGTGGGATCACGTATCTTGACTTTGTTAGAGACTGTTGAACCAACGCAGAGGTGAAGACTTACTTGTATCCATAGGCGCCACAGTCTCCATTTTTCTGCTTCCCGATGTCGTCTTTGATGTCTACGTTGACCTTGTAGATGTGATTGAGATCAAACACCCTCAATCCACCTGTGGTATCAACTACGTAGAGTAAGTTGCCATACCACATGATCCCACCTGCGTGTAGTCCAGTGCTTGCCTCAAAATCGGCATCACCCTTCGGTCTCACAAGCAATACATGGCGGTACCCTTTCTCTCGCGCGGAGCCTTGTTTCACAAGCGAGATTCTTGAACCTCTTTTCCCATTATCGTAGTTATCCGAGTGCCAAGATATAAGCTGTATACGACTGCCTTCGTATTCACCCGCTTGGTATGCATCCGTAGACGTAGTGATGCCTTGCGGTTACCATTTCGTGGTATCTTGATCGTCGAAATTGGCGCTGTTCTCCCCGCCGTAACTGGAAGAGGCGACGAGATGCTTTACGCTGGGGGTCGTGCCAGGGTTATCATGGTTGAGGTCGGCGATGATTGTGCTGACTTTGACTTTGGGCAGCACTTTATCGAGAGTTGCGATCGCGGCTGAGTAGGCGCCTTCTTTGAGTTTGTAGTCGGAGAGAGTGAGATTTTTCCATGCTGCCAGTGCTGGGATCGAGTATGGTACGAGAAGATCAAGCAACAAGCAGCTTTTGAAGTATGCAGAAACATGTTCAGAAACCAAATTCCAAGCAAACCTTCTTATCTGTAAGAATTAAGCGGGCACAACTATACTTTGTATGGCATCCCTTAAATGTGTGGCTGAAGCCTCTCGGCAAGAAGCTCGTCATTTGTGTAACATGTTCCTTTGGCACTAGGGAGGATACGAGGTCACCGGAGATGCAAAGATCGTGAATTGGAGGCTGTGCGCCGTGATGCGAGGAATGCGAGGAATACCCCTATGTATCTAGCTAGAAATCGTTGGGTCAGTATCTATTTGTAGATTATTTTTACCATTGGAGATTCGCCTTGACTTCCCTAGTGGGACGCTCACAAAATGTTGGGGGGAGGGGGAATTATTCATGTATGTAGTATTTACAATCACGTCATCCTTTCTATTAATCTAGTGGACCTTTTTCCTCAAACTCACATCTGCACTTCACAGGTAGGTTTCATCACCGCTGATACTGGACCATCAGATCAGATTGTACTATCTATTCTAGGAAATCTGTTTAAGGAGAAGGAAATTGGTAAGCTGTCTCGTGAGAGGTTGAAAAGAGATTTGTGTTATAAGTTGCAAGCTCATCTACGCAGGAGGCCGTAACAAACCTAATGCCTACGATCCATAGGTAACAGGCAAGCCTCCCGGTAGCTCTGGGAGCCCTATTCATATCGAATTAGTACATGTCTCCCCTACGAGTTTGGTTAGGATATATAAAACTTACATCCTTCAACCGGCTCCTTGACAGCTTGTCCCTTGGTGCATGCCGTAGATACAGAAGATGCTTGCGTCTTAAGTGTCTTGCAAGCATTCCCGCTGCATCGAGCATCGAGCGCCTTTTGGAGGACACCATCTTTCCACCCAAATAGGTAGTCCCCGTGTTGACCGTAGCCGGTTCTGTCTCTCAAGTCAATACATTGTGGCATGAAAAACTGGAATGGAATCGAGACTTACCCATCACCCATTGAGTATACGAATGGCTGCGAGCCGTCCTTCGGCCACAAATCTTTGAAGACTGTCGTATCCCACATTACCTCGTACATGAGCTGTGGAAGCCTGACTGGGTGTGTGGAAGGACAGGGCCCTGCAAACATCAGTTTTGGTTTTCTTGAAGAAGGCTCTGCCCACATACCAGTCGATTCGAAGGAGCCGCTAGATGGATACGCGACGTGTTGTTTATGGTCTGGGCTATCAGTGTTCTTGCCGTCCCAGCATCTGATGAAAATGTCAGTTGTTCCTTTTGACCTGGGAGGTACGAAAGATCGGCCATGATGAGGAAGTTCATACGTTGGGAATGTAATTGTGGTACGAATACCACCTCCACACGACTTTTTTGGCAGATCGAACGTGTCATCTCCAGTGCAGGGAGCTCCGCCAAAGGGGTCTTGGGCCTTATTGCTGAAGCAGCGGTGGCAGAGTTGCTTTTGTTGGCCCTCCTTGGTGCGGAGCATGGCGTCACCTACAATCATGCGGAAGCCCTGTCATACAGAGTATTAGTTAAATTCTATACGCCCTTCAAAGCTCCATCGACATGTCTTACCTTAGGGAAGGCAGTGACTTTCGTCTTGCCATCATATGGTGGGATGTAGTATACAGTGACTCCTTCCCGCCCTGATAACCCCAAGTTCACCATTTGCGGCACGCGCTTGAAAGTGTTGTTCGGTGCTTTGAAGTACCTGCGTTCAACATTAGACTGTTGTTCTGTCCACTAGAAGGGGATTTGTCACAGATTGGCGGTCCAATAGTTACTAAAGTCCTCGCTGTTTATTGTCAGTTACGACCTCACATATCACATATGCATCAGAAGGTACCTATAATCGCATGTTGTGCAAGACGATTGCGTCGACGGGTCAAAGTCTAGCGCCTTCATGCTCGCATTGAAGCTGTTGCCTTCCCACATAGTCAGTATGGCGGAGCAAAAAAACGGAGGTGTTCAGAAGAGATAGTCTTGCCTCCCACAATCTGATGTCCATGAGATGACGGAAGCTGTCCAGGTTGTACAAGTGGATCGATCCGATCAAAGACCAGCTGAGAACACTGGAAGCGCATCATGGCAGCCTGCGCAAATTGACGAGCCATAAGGCCATGACTGGGTCCAGCAACGACTTCTTGCACTGAGAGGGCGAGCGTGAGGGCGAGAGATTTCCACTGCATCTTGTATATCGAGTTTCAATGCGAGCTTGAACAATGGAGAGATCAAGAAAGAGCAGTGGGTAGGACTTGAAGTAATCTCTAGGACACTTCCGAAGTCCGCGATAGCATAAATGAGCCGCGCCGCAGGACAAACTGCTCGGTGAGATTGCAGGTGGATCATCTCCTTTCGCAGGTTGGAAGAATAACTGCCGTATATTAAAGCTCGAGCATTCATATACGGTTACACTGGAGCCAATCAGAGTGCGTTCTTAGCGTGATAGAAAACCCCATCCCCACAGAATATCCCAGCATGGACGAATCAAACAATGATGTGTGTAAATCTATAGGATCAATGGAACCTTGTTAGATGAGTTCATATTGTTGATCATGTTCAATAAGTATTGATTCCGGAGTGGGTGGTGAAGCGGCAATTGTTGGAAACGGCAAGGCCTGGGGTCTTTTGTAGTCGGTTGTGTGCATTAAACGGTTAATCAATGTGATCTCCCAGTGTGTGCATGTTTATCCTTGAAGGTTTATGGAATTAAGCAAATACGTTGTAATTGTGGGTGTGAAAATGTGACCACACCTTTGCCGTGCGTTAATTGATAGACATCTCCAACGGTAATCAATTAGTGTGGTATAGATTACCTCACAATCAGCACCAACTCTCAGATGATAACAAACGTGATATCCATATGAATAAAATCACATAACACACATATAGGCCTTCCGGTCAATCCATGGGCAAAGAAAAGAACACGACATATCAAGGCAATCATCGTGTATTAGGGTACAATACCTCATGACCGGAGCGCGTCAATGCAATCACATACCCCATCCAGCTTATTGACGACAAACCAAAGGACGAGAAAATCAGAATGTACGGTGATTGGTCATGGCGGATGAAGGCCAGATCAAAGCGCAATATGCGGGCGTGGAAAGTTTTGCGCAAAAGCGGAGAGTATCACGACGAGAGAGATGACTGTTTTGAACGGGGTCAAGGAGTTCAAGAAGATGGGAGAGCTCGAGAACAAGCGGCAGACTGAGAATGCGTGGGATGGAGGAGGCAAAGGTAAGTGGGGGAATAAAGCCGTCAATCTCTTGGAAGAGCGAAAGAATGTGCTAATACTATACCTTCTAGCTAGATGACACAAGGGTCGTGTGGTGTTACTGCGTATGAAGAGATGTGAGGGAGATTTTATTTATGTACATCAAGTTGCGGACAGGTATGTGTGTTGTGTCGACGTCGAGGTGGGACTCGGGCAATGAATGTCTAGACCCTGGCGGTCAAGCGGCCCGTTGTATTTGCCTGCGTCGGCTTCAGAGTCGCTGGACACGCCGTCGGATGAGGCGCGAACCTTCTTCGACGCCTCTGCTGCATTATGCTGCTGGCCAGCCTACCGCCCCTCTTCCTCCTCCTCCTTGCTGTCTATCTCGTTGCCGTTCCGCGACGTCGCACCCATGCCCATACCACAGACGATTGAGGGTACCCTCGCAACCCCGCCGCCTGAAGCAGGGGACATGGCGATCGCTGACATCACCAACACCATCCCATCTACGCCGCAACACCACGACAAACCCCTCGAGCGCAACGGCGATGCCAAACAGTCACAGTCACAGTCACAGTCACAAGCACGGGAACAAGCACAGGCACAGGCACAGGCACAGGCACACAATGAAGGAGAGGACGCGGGCTGGACGCTGGATCTGCCCGACACTGAGCATGTGCGCTTCTTCAGGGCGACCGACTGGGCGCACAGCAAACTGGGGCCACTGAAAGACTGGGGGCATACACTGCGGCTCTTTACGCGCATGCTCTTTGCAGACTCGCGCGCCGCCTGTCTGTGGTGGTATGTGAGCATCCTGACACGGGGAATATATATATACATATGTCATGGGTGGAAGCTGACCTTAACGACCTCAATAGGGGCCCTGACCTCGTCGCCATCTATAATGAGACGTACATGCCGCTCGCCGCCAACATCCACCCCATGCTCATGGGTTCCACTTTTGACGAGAGTTATCCAGATCTGTGGCCAGGCATTGCGCCCTACTTCGATAAAGCCCGCAGCACTGGCCGTGGTGTGGATTACTCGGCGTCCGTATGCCTTATGGTCGAGCGCGCGGGCTGGCGCGAGGAGGCCTTCTTCGACGGCAACTTCGTGCCACTGAGTGGTGGCCCGACCAACCAGCCCGAGGGCTTTTATAACTCGCTCTTCGAGGTTACCAAGCAAAAGTTGGCTGACAGAAGAACAATGATGTTGAACCGCATGGCCGCCATCCCTCATCTTACCCCCAAGGTCGTGACCGAGCATATCATCTCCACTCTCGAGACCAACCCCAACGACACAACATTGGCCATGCTTTATGAGGTCGACAAGAGCTCCGAACCCACCGTATTACGGCTGCGTGGACACGTCGGTCTACCAGAGGGCCATAATCTGATAGTAGACGGTCAAGACATGAACAGCCCTAGGGGTCTAATACCCGACTGCCGTCGCGCGGGCTCCGAGACCCTCATTATCGACTGCGACGAGCGCTTTGACTCGGTCATATGGCAAGGTTTCGCTACGCCATCCAAGCACATTGCCATTTTGCCCATGACGAGCGGAGAACGTGTGTTTGGTTACCTAATCATAGGGACCAACCCCCACCGCCCCGATGACGAAACATGCTACCAGTTTTTGAAGGATCTAAGCCGGATGGCGTCGAGCATCATATCTGCTGCCATCGATGCAGAAGAATCTAAAACACGGGAGCTGCAGCTGCAAAATGACCTCGCATATAGCGATTTGAAGCTGCGTCACCTGATCGAGCATGCTTCGGTAGGTATGGTACACGCTTCACTCGAAGGACAGCTGCTGTGGGCCAACCACCACTATTATGCCCTTTCTGGGGGAAGCCAAGAAGATCATGCGGGACCAAATCAGTTCTTTGACGCCTACCTAGATGAGGATATTGTCAAGGCCGAGAAGCTTTGGGACCAACTCGTCAATGGGATCAATCACGTCAACTGCGAACTTCGCCTCAAACGTCTCTACACATCACCTACTGGAAAGACTGAGCCCGCACAACTTCAAATCCTCGCTTTCCCGTACCGCGAAAACGGAAAAGTCAAATCCATCATGGCATGTACCACCGATATTTCCCGGCTCAAGTGGGCTCAAAATTTCCAAGCCAGCCTCGCTGAAGAAGCCCGAGAAGCGAAGCGCCAGCAAGAAGCCTTTATTGATGTCGTGTCCCATGAGATGCGGAATCCGTTGAGCGCAATCGTACACTGTGCTGATGAAATAAGTCATGCCCTGGAAGATCTTCAATTAAAGTGTCCAGACATCCCTGGGCCGTGTCTAGACACCTTGACAGATAATGTCGCGTCAGCAAATATAGTGATACAATGCGCAAACCATCAGAAGAGGATTATCGATGATGTTCTCACACTAAGTAAGCTCGATTCGATGTTGTTGTCTATTACGCCGAGCGCTGTGCGACCTTCTAAGCTTATAGCTTCCATTATTGGCATCTTCGACGCCGAGCTCAAGTCGAATCAGATTCGTTCTAGCATAACATCAGATCAGTCGCTGGTGGAGTTGAATATTGATTACCTGTACCTTGATCCCTCCCGTGTAACCCAGATCTTCATCAACCTACTCACCAACGCCATCAAGTTCGTAAAACCGTCCAAAAGTCCAGAAATATCCATATGCTTCGGGGCCTCGCTCAACAGTCCACGTTCTTTCTTCCCTACAGATATGTTCTGGGCTTCGAGGGGAGATGAAATGGCAGATGTAACACTGAATACGGAGTGGGGCACTGGTGAGGAAGTCTATTTGACATTTACCGTCGAGGACTCCGGGATTGGGATGCAAGCCAAAGAGATCCATAAGATATTTGAGCGATGGCGACAGGCGAATATGCGTACGCACGTCAAATACGGGGGCAGCGGACTAGGGCTATTCATCTCCAAAGAACTAACTGAAAAACAAGGGGGTGAAATCGGCGTCTCTTCCGCTCCAGGTCGTGGCTCTACTTTCGGTTTTTATGTGAAGACGAGACGTGTAGAACGGCGCCCGCGGACCCTGGGCGAACTCTTCCAAGAAAGCGGTGGTGTTGGTCGGGCACCGCAATTGCTAGACGTACTTCTTGTCGAGGATAACGTGATAAACCAAACTGTTCTCGGCAGGCAGCTCAAAAAAGCAGGGTGTGTGGTTGATGTTGCGAACCACGGGCTTGAAGCCCTTGAATTCCTAGACCGAAAGAATTTCGATGTTGTGCTTATGGATCTCGAAATGCCCGTGTTGAATGGAATCGATGCGATGAAAGAGGTTCGGAAGCGGGAACAAGAGGGAATGGGTTTATTGGGTGAAAGAGTCGGAGCAAGATTGCCAATTATCGCAGTTACTGCAAACGTGAGGCAGGAACAAATTGATACTGCTCTTGCTGCGGGTGCAGTGAGTCCTCTTATTTCCGAAAAAAAAAATAACAAGAAAACAGTACTAATAGCATGCAGGATCGGGTTATGCAGAAGCCTTTCAAAGCTGCTGATCTAGTGTACATGATGAAAGGTCTGGTCCCCCAGGTTGGAACGCCAAGCAACACGGAGCCACCGACGCCAGGACTAGACGAACCGGTCAAGGAACTAGTTTCCTGAAGGATTCCTACAATTATTAAAACACCTGGAGGGCTACAAAGCTCTTAGTAAAGGCAAAAAAGAGTAGTTATTATTACCCTTAGATATAAAAACTACTTTACCTTACGCTAGATTGCAATAATACTAGGCATTGTTGGAAGCATAATACATGTTAAGGAAGCCCTACTACTCGCCCAACGCGCTGAGGTGTTCCAAGCACGTAAGTAAAAATTTTATTGCTACTGTGTGCCCCTTGTAATCTAGTCAGAAGGTCGGCCCGAATCAATGCTGAACTTGCTTCCTACACCTCGACTCCCTACATCAATTGTTATAGCAATAGATAACGTAAAATAATCTACAAGAAACATAGTAAAAAAACAAAGGCACATCATTGCATTAACCAGGCTTTATGTAGATGATTGGTAATTGAACTGGCTACAAATGTGTACAAGTTACTTGGACCTGGGACTAGCCGAAACCGAGACCATGTAAACTCTCAGCAACGGGTGCTAAAAACAAGAATATGGCTTGATGCCACACTAGATAGAACCAAACAACAGCAAAAAGAAAATTTGAATGGATGATTGCATCGGCCGGGAATCGAACCCGGGGCTAGCCGAAACTGAGCAAGTGAATGCTTGGCAACGGCTAATTTTACCACTAAACCACCGATGCTGATTGTTCTTGATGTAGTAAACGATAACCCTTATCGTATATATACTGATCGGTAACTGATTGGTACTGATTGGTGGATTTGCGTGCAATAATGCTAACGGCTAATTTTCCCCATCAGGACTACCGATGCTTCTTACCACTAAACCACCGATGCTGGTTGTTGTTGACCTGTGTTGATATGTTAGATTATAAATTCCATCGTATATATACTGATCTTAAATTTGCTTCCAATAATGCATTTGGAAAGTTTTTACCCCTTTATAATAATAGAAACTCCGGAAAATCAACAGACATGCCAGCCGAATGCGCTTACATAATGCCGAAGAACAAGATGCAGACAAGATGCAGACAGTTGGCACACAGCTGCAGTGGCAGATTATCTGTTATTGTACAAGAATTCACTTTGGGAAAACGGAATCCCGACAACTTAATGTGGGTTCTTAATCTCCTTCTCTACCCGCGGACCGTGCGAGTGTATGACGACTCTCCATTGGCGATGCCACAACTTTGTTACAAAAGTTAGGTATTGGTTATTCCCTGAATTCCCCTTAATCAACACTTTTTAGCTTTGTTCGGTATCCTGTTCAAAGACTTGGGACCAACCATTATAGACAAATGTGCCGCTGTTAATGTTACATGATCTTAGCCTTCATACAGCGAGAACAACAGTCCCGTGTGACGTTTTCAAGCATTCTGCTGTGTGGATACGTGATGGATTTCCAAAAACAGGATATATAGAATGAAATGGCAAAAGGCTGTCACCACCACACGTGTTTGGCTGAGTCCGAATGTAACCATTCCACAGCTTAAGTTTCCCGATCTCAGAAAGACAGGCCGTACAGTACATACTCCTGTCAGTCACATATGTGTTGGAGTCATCCTAAGCCAGCGACAGCATACGGGTCCATGTTTTCATCGAACGAATTGTCGTTCAGACAGTTGTAACTTTCCAAAGGACACGGAGGCAGACTCAGGCATGGACCGAGTTCATTACTACGTGTTTCTCAACATAGTTGATCCGATCCATTGAGAACGTCTTTGGGTGGGAGTATGGATACAATTTCCTTAATAGGTTAGGTACAGACTTCTATTGACCATTTTGAATGATACAAGGCGTATAAGTTGAGCAGGAAATACCTCTCAATTTGGTTAGAACCTAAAGGATATCCATCAGAATTCAAAAAGGTTTAATAGAAATTTTAATAAAGGGAAGTTCATGTCTCTGTCTCCTGGCAATGAGAGAGCTACCACATAGCCGACCCAATTTTGATTACATGACCTATGATTCATATACCAGCATCGCAGCTCGCACACTGAACCGGCAGCGATTAGACAACAGTTTAAGAGAGAAACATGTGTGATAGAGTATATGTATGTGTACTGCACCAAAGGTCACGCTCTGTCGTACTCGCCCTCACGAGGACACAAAAGTAGATAAACTATTACCGCACAATCGTTCATGAATGACTTATGCTAGACTCAAACAGGCAGATTGGTCGCACCAACAAGTGAGTGAGAGAATAAGCTGATAAACAGGTCTTCTTACGGGCAAAATACGGATCCAGGCTAGGAAGGTGATAATAGAGCCTTATAAATCTCACCAACTCATTGGACGACTAACTAGCCCAATTCAAGCATAGCATAGATCATCTAGAAGAGATTGTGCGGTACTGGTTCGCGTTAGCCATGTTCCTTCAAGCCGAAGACCAGACTCTTTGGCAAAGAAGAGAAAAAGATGCTTTGTCTTACCATGTGAAGCAGCATTATTTGGGACCGCCTGTCAAATACAATTTGTTGGTTCGTTGTCGTTGAGTTGATTTGTCATCAATTCAACAAGTCTATCTGTGGGTGAGAAAACCAAGACGGCGTATATTCCAGGCCAACGTTTTCGATAGAACCAGGTTCTGAGAAGAGGGAATACCTATACAAGGATACAGCATCGCCTTGAGTCAGTCTACATCGTTTGCAAAGACTAACTACCAACTTGCCCTCGACAACCCGTCGGTGATGGCCATCGCTTTGCTTACTTGTATGCTCGAATCCAAGTACGTCCCGAGGTTCGCATGTAGGCCACCTATTTCAATGGAAAGTTAACTGTGGTTTACAGAGACGATTAGCTGATTACACAGCTCAACTAGTGACTAGCAGGATATCGTATGTTGCTTTTCATGCCTGCTAGCTCACACACAAGTCCTATCACCGCCGAATTTCGAATTAACCGCCAACTAAAGTCTACCATCTGCACGAAAGACGAATCCAATGATTACCAAACTCTACATCTTCAAGGAGATATGGCAAAGCCTAAAACGCAAGAAAGGAGACGTTGATGGATTTGAAGAGACTGTACAAAAGAACCGCGAAGAAGAGGTATCCAACATACTACCGCCTCCATATACCGAATTTCCTTCAGAAGACCACAGCGGGGATCCTCTACCTGAAGACAATACCGAATTTCATTTAGAAGACCACAGCGGAGATCCTCTACCTGAAGACAATACCGGATTTCCTTTAGAAGACAATACCGAATTTCATTTAGAAGACCACAGCGGAGATCCTCTACCCGAAGACAATAACCCTTATCCACTTTTAACCGAATGCGCCAAAACCAGCAGAACCATCCGCCGCGACGATCTCTTCTGGTCTCTTGTGGAAATCATAGCTGTCACGTTCTCTACAGACTGTGAAAGACTCAAAGCGGCCATAAGAAAGGTTCATCCGACCTGGGTCCATGACGAAGATCCGTCATCTACTGCAGTAAAAGAAAGCAGAGCCATACTTGCAGAAATATCTGCTCTTGTTCGAAACCTTGAGAAGGAGATAACCCATAATCGCTGGCTCTTAGTCCGTAACAAGGATAAATATCTTATCGAAAAGATTGTGCTTGAGCCTGTTCAAGATTTTGGTCTAAATCTCGACTATGTTTTAGAAGTCGTAGGCCGGTACAAGCGTGTTGAAGGTTGCTGTAGATTAGAAAGTACGCTGGTTGATTATTAGATGCTATCTTCGTCTAGCACGGATATAGGTGATACAATAGCATCGCATGCTTTACTTGTTCGACAACCTTTTACGTCAAATGAAGAGGTAGGCTTTGTATTAGAGGATTATATCGCCATATTCCAAGAAGAGAAGGGATTGGAAGAGGTCCGTACTTGAAAAGGATTGCAGGAGGAATCGTTCTTGTCCCTAGGGGGGACGTGCTGCTGGCCGCTAAGCGATGGGTACATGTATCTGGCCAGAGGTTTAAGGGGCTTGCAAACAAGCGACGTGATAGATGATCCTTTCGAACCTAGTCGAACAAGACTGAGAGAAAGGCGAAAGCTTCGTGAGCACTAGGAATGAAGGGTGGGTGATATTCATGCAGAGGATACAGATAAAATCATTATGATCATAGTTGATAATACTACTGTGAGGCTCCAGGGGTCATGGAGGTCCGGGGGCGGAGCATATGGATCACGTGGGCTGTAGGTCACGTGGGATCTGGTATATATGCCCGAATCGGTGCACGACTGGCTCGGCAGCAATTTGTCTTGTTATTGTTAGACTGTGTCCGACTATCCATTTTTGCAGTACTATCTTTCTGATCTCCACTACCCTTATCAGTGACCTGTTGCCTGAGTGACCTTTACAATTACATTTATTGACATTCCTAACAACTCGCCGCTCTCTTCCCAGAGGGAATCCGGGAGCGAATGTCGGCCTCAGTGGTGGTCTCAAGAGCTGATGAAACGGCGGCTTCAGCGACGGCTTTTAGTGGCGGCTTCATCGGCTACGGCTTCGACAACCTTGGTCTTGGCGTCGGCAGCTCCGTCGGCTTCGGCCTTGGCGGCAGAGATGGCGGCACAGACGGAGACGGAGATTGGAACATGATGTCTGCTTGGAACATGATGTCTGCTTGGAAACACGTCCCAAAACTTTTGCATAAAGGTAAGATGCGGTGCATCCACGGGGGGAGGGAGCCCGCGCTCCTTGTGGTTTATCCGCTACAAAGGAGTTAGCTTACATCATGACTATTCGTATATCTGTAGTGTAGAAATAATAAAAAGAACTTACCTTGAGCTCGTACTCGGCTTTAGCAATTCGATCAGACGAGATCGCCGCCATGGCACTGACCGTTGACGCCCAGGCGATAATCGCCGTGAGGAAGAGGCCAATGACCGTGGTGATGGTCGACAGCTCAATCCACGCCATGGTGTGGGCGGCGGGCGGCGGTGGTGGTGGAGGGTGGCACCCGGGTGCGAGCAGTAGTGGGAGCCGAACTGGAGAAAGCAATTTTCACGTTTTCCCTAAAATTAATAGGGTCTGGGGGCGGCACGGGCTCGAGGCAGCCTCGCTCTAGCCTTTCCTGCAGCTATGAAAAAGTTAGCTTATATCATAACTATTCTTGCTAGGAAGAATGGCGTATATCTGTAGTGTAGAAACAATAAAAAGGACTTACCTTTAGTTGGTACTCTGCCCGGGCAATTCTTTCAGACGATATCGCCGCCAGGGCAGTGACTGTTGAGCCCCAGGCAATGATTGTCGTCAGAACGAGGCCAACGATCATGGTGACCGTTGACACCTCTACCCATACCATAGTGTCGGCGGCGGGCGGCGGGCGGGGCCAACGATCATGGTGATGGTCGATACCTCTATCCACACCATAGTGTCGGCGGCGGGCGGCGGGCGGCGGGCGGGGCCAACGATCATGGTGATGGTTGACACCTCTATCCACACCATGGTGTCGGCGGCGGCGGCGGCGGTGGTGGTGGTGGTGCTTGTTACTGGTGGTGCTGCTAGTGCTGCTAGTGCTGCTGGTGCTGCTGGTGCTGCTGGTGCTGCTGGTGCGGGTGGTGGTGCGGGTGTGCTCGAGTGTCTCGAGTGTCGTGAAGGTCAAAGGAACGGAGGGATGTAGGCCTCACCTTTTTATTCTCGCTGTCAAATTGTTCCTTCCTTACTGTAGAGGGTTGTTTCCTTCTACTTATTTGAGATTAGCGTGATAAAAACGGAAGCCACGACTCAACACTCAGGGTGAAAAACGTACCACCATGACACTTGGGCCGAAGTAGACGAAATCTGGGAAGAAACGTTTATTTAATAATTCTTTATGAAGCTGCTTTATTTAAAAGAAAATCTCACTCTATAACCTGGTCAGCACTGGCAGCCCTCTCCATGTAGAATTTCTTTCCGAAAGAGGTTGTATACATGGAAGCAATGTCCCATGCGTTGTAGTCTGCAACACTGAACTGGACCGATGGAAAAACGTTGGCTTGACAACCGAGCCTCCTACAACACACATCTGCCTGCTGGAACAGAACACGATACTCCCACAAGCAGGGTTTGAGGGTGCTTATCAAAGTTAGCCAGAGGTAAGGACTGAATTGTCGCGTGGGGTGCTTCCCAGCTTACATCTACCTCCACAAGAATTAACATCACCCACCCTTTATTCCTAGTGCTCACGAAGCTTTCGCCTTTCTCTTATAGTCTTGTTCGACTCGGCTCGAAAGGATGTCGCGACGTGGTTTCTGTTCTCGGGCCGAAGCAACCAATCACGTGAACCTATCTGCACCTCGACACTCACTGTAACTGTTGTGTCAGTCTGAAGCCTCTGATATCATTTGGATGAATTACAGGACATGGTTTTCGACCCCTTGTCCATAAACGTTCCACCTGGGTGGTGAAAATAATTGATTGCCGGGAACGACCGTTCAACACGTGAAGAGCGGCACTTTCGAGCACTGAGCCGTCCCCCATGCAAACCTTATTGTATCTATCCGGTTTCGTATCCCTTGTCTTACGGTAATTACAGTACACAAAAGTCTTGAATTCAAGTTCGCCTATGATACAATCGCGCCTTTTGCAAAAGCTAACGCAGTTTGCCAAACCATTTATACATATCAAGTCGTGTCTATCATCAATATCAGTTTCCATCGCATACTAACAAGATGGCTCAATTTATCGAAACTGATTGCGTCCAGCTCCTCGTGTAATTACGCCAAACGCAATACTTCGCTAAAATGAGCCCAATTTATCATCACTAATAGCAAAATGCCCATGCCGCCAAAATTGTTCCTTGGGCCGAGAAGCACAACCTCGCACGCTATCAACAGGCAAGTGCGACATCTTTTAAATACACGCGATTGTCGTTTCAAACTTTTCCAGCTCCATCATCCATGTCTCAGGGAAGACTGTCGCATAGATGCAAATTCAATTCCTTGCCGAATCCCGACAGCCCACTAGTCGAGTTCGACGGCAGAGCCATGTTCATATTTCTGTCGCTTTAACACTTTGTGGACGCATTCATAGGCCCGTACTACACCGATGTGACCGAGCCGGACAAACGCGTGTTTCTGGATACATAAGATGGGAGCCAGGGCGCTGTCGCAAAGCCTGTGGGGAGTTTGGTCGACATGGTCATTGGAGGTCAAACAAACTGCGGTTAGGAAAAGAGATACAGGGAGGAGTGGGAGGAGCACAAGAGAAAGCATGCGATTTGAAACAAAATAATACTAAACAAAAAGAGTCCTAAACCATATCCTCGTTCCCATTGATTCCAAATTCGAAACGCACCCAGATTGATATGTGCACTGTATCCCATACCGGCGACGACCTCGCTGTCTCCTGCCAGAGAAACTACTCAAACACGTTCAAACCCAGCCGTTTTGACAACAAATGGACCGAACTAGACGACAACAACACGGCGTGGCGAGCGCTGCCTACAACAATCCTACTTACTCAACTCATCCTCAGCCCCTGCAAACCGAAACGTCCTCCCCTCTATCTCCGTCCCATCCAGAACAATTCTCGCACCTACCACCTCGTAGCTATCCCCCTCATACGCCCTCAACGCATCCTCTTGATCCACAGACAGCACAGGATACACGCATCCTTCTACTCTACCCCCCGGAGAATCAACCAACACCCAATATTTGCCAGCCCAGATCCGGATCAAACCATCAAGCAGGGAAGCCGCCTTGATGGGAGGAAGCTGAGATTCGGGAATGCCGAAGAGTCGCGAGAGGAGCGGGGGCGAGGCTAGTGTGCCGTAGAAGAAGTAGTATACGGGGTACTCTGGACATATGCGCTTTTCCACTAGGGAAGTAGACACAGATGGTCTATGTTGGGGGAGAGTAGGATCACGACCTAGGATTGGAAGCTCAAAGGAGTCTTTATGCGCAACTCCGAGTTGTATCTTGGTAAATCTTGTTCTGGGAAAGTAGCGTTCAGCGGCCCAGGAATCTAGTGAGTCGACGTTGGATTGAGAGAGGCGACAGAAGTGCGCTTCGCCGTCTTCCCCGCTGCCAATCACGACTTCTGGCAGGCGAGAAAATCCAAGGATGTTGGCTATGTCCTGTGGCGTCAAAGGAGAATCATCTAGAAGAAAAAGATAGGTGAACTGCACGCGGCGACGGTGGCGCACTGAGTGGGTTGAAGATGGAGATGTGTTGTTGATGGTGGCGGTGGGAGTGACGGAAGGAAGTTGGAAGTCGATACCTCTGCCTAGTTCCGTGAAGGCCTGAATAGCAGGATTGTCAAGTTCGTCTAGATAATCCATGGATATCTTGGTGCGAGGAGCTGAAAGTGGAAGTTTGCAGGAGTTTTATCGTGTTTGGTATATAGATTGGTGCGTTGTGTTCTGTTCGTATCTTGGCAGTTGAGATTGTGGATGTGGGTAAGTGTGATTTGAACAGAACAATGTG
>MU005774.1:963275-1022004 GCA_010093715.1 Pleomassaria siparia CBS 279.74 | reverse complement strand
TGGCTTCCTAAAATGTTGACTGAACCCAACCTTGGTTCATCGCCGTCTCAACATGGCCTCTACAGACCTCGTGAGTCATGATCTTGATATTGTGTTGAATGCTGGCGTGGAAGTGTTCCATGGTCATTGATCAATGGAACTTGGTTCAGCTCACGTGCATGGGGAAGGCGCATCGATGATCGCAAGGCATCGCGAGACATGGAATCTCTATTCCCAGGAAGGAGCTATGTTACATACGTAAACAACAGAGACAAATATTCAGTTCCTGGCATCTCTGCTTCTTCACCCTTACATGTACACCGTTCACAGACGTCCACTATTGCACCTTGTGTTCCAGCTACTTCAGATCGCACTTCATCATGTCCTCTCTTGCCACTTCCCAGTCTCTGCTTCACGGCCACCATAGGGCTCGTCGGTCTACCTTTTCAACTGCGCCCCCCGCCCTCGCAACACTTCGCCCCATCCCTCTCTCTCCAACACCCCTCTCTCCTCCCCCTTCTCCTGTTTCCCATTACCTCCCGTTCAACTTCGGTGCCGAATTTGAGCTTATCATTCGCCCGAAAGATATCTCCTCCCTCTCTCCTAACCTCCGCCTCCCAGAGTTTGATGCCAACCATGGTCAGATGCGCGATTTCAATCGGGCCCTCTTGTGTGTCGTATCAAAACTCCTTTCGGATTCCGGTCTCCTACTCCCAGTGGCACACTACCTTGGATGCGTCGATCGCTAAGAAGCACAATCCTGATGGCTTCTGTGAGTAACATCGCAGTCACCTTCGATGACTTCTTTCCTCTCCTCAGATCTGATGAGACTGTGTCGTTGATGTCATTTTATTGATAGTTGATGATTAGATCCGGTCGAAATTGTAACTCCCGTCGTTAAGGCGGACGCCACCTGGGTAGCCACTATCGACAAGTTCTGGTCCATCATTCAACGTCACTTCGTGCTTCGACGTGATACGTCTTGCGGCATGCATATCCATGTCTCGCCTCAGCAAGGCAAGATTGACATTGTCCAACTTCGCTGTATCGCCAAAGCAGTCGTTCTTTGGGAACGTGATACTGCTCGATGTGCGCCACCTTCACGAGACGACTACGTTAAGATTTCTGCTTGAGCAATGTCAAAGGCAGAGTTCCTGTTGCCGATGTATTACGGACACATGGTCCGGTACGGGGACTAAGGCATGCATTCCGTTACATCGATCAAGCCTCCCGTGACGGCATCATCAATTACGTGTGTCCCGACAAGCACCACGCCTGGAGTTTCCTTCCCTCTCGAGAGGCTGGTCACGGCAGTGTCGAGTTTCGTCGACCGCCCGGCGTTGTCAACGCAAAGAAAGCCAAGCATTGGATCGCATTCACCATGGCCTTTGTAGATATGGCAATGCGAAACAATGTGGGCCGAATTTCTCGACGGCTGCCAAAGCAACACTACCGTCGCCGTCGCGCTGCGGGCACGATCTCACAGCCTACGTTCGATTTCGATGACTTGTTACTCGCATTGGCCGAATTGCTTGGTGTATATTCTATCTTCGACCCAAGGCTGCGCCAGTCTGACGAACCGCGGTCGCTGCACATCACCATGATGAGACCAGATTGCTTCGACTGGCTACAACGGTTCGATGATGTCGCGTACAGTGCTCACCTGATCTATACGATCTTCGCGTCACCTCAGGCAAGCTCAATAGATCACCAAAGTCGGCTAACTATCTAAAGCTTACCTGATAATTTGTGATCCTGTGGACCATCTTACATAATTCTTGGATCTTTAGACAGACGTTCTTCTGCTCTAATAGAGCGGTATATAATCTCCTTTGCTACTTAGTATTAGATAGTTACTAATTAAATACTCTTTTAACTTAATTATATGAACTTCTCTTGCCAAATCACATCTACCTCCATAGATGACGATTACCATTTAAGCGCCAATGCTTAAGCACTGTCTCTTCTTTTGACATCCCTTCCCGCCTAGTCCTATTTTCTTATCAGCAAAGTATAAAAACACAAAAGAAAGTCGAAAAGGTGATCAGGACAGAATTTCTGAGGGTCGGAATGAGTTCGGGGGACTCAGGCTTCCGACGGAAGAAAGGAACTCCGAAAATCGTGGAGGCAAAAAAAAGGAGGTCTCGGGTAATCAGGCCCATTCGTTTTGTTTGTTGTGTTTTCCTTTCTCTTTTCATCACCGCGTCCGAGACGGCGGGATCCGTATTTGCTTGTTGTTTTCCATCTCCGTTCTCTTTCCAAGGACGGCGAGAACGGGCACTAACTTGGGAATCCACCGATCGAGAACTGATCGAGCAACCGAGTCACACCACAGTTGTCAAACATTCGGCACGGCGGTCCACCACTTCGGCAGGATAATTGACTGGAAGCGACGGTAAGCTACTAGTGCTGGCTTGGACTTGAAGCCTTAAGGAGGTATACATGTCCCTTTTGGATCTATTGGCTGACGTGTATAGGTTCGGTAATATCATACCCTCCCCTCCTCATGCGACCATGACCGCGTCAAAGCAGGTGTGCTATATGCTACGGGGGGTTTTTTTTCTCTCTTCTTTGTTGACTGTTTTATACACATTTAAACCATGGCTTACTCTTGGAGCCAGTGGAGTCGGTAAGTGTTTTCCACTGGATACAGCCCAACGACACAGTGCTAACATCTTTATACATGGTTTCTTATCTATACACGGGCTCCTATACTTGATCTTTGTCTACTTTTGGCAGGTTAACAGCTCGGCTTCTCTATGAACTTCCACTGACTACGGTGCAATTGGTCACTTGAGATGTATCACAATCCCTGAGGGTGTGAAACAATCGAGTGGTATCACTTGGTGATGGTGGCCGTGTTTTTCCTCTACACCTATAGCCGAGGCGCGACTACTAATACCAAAAGCTGCGCATTCAGTCAGCGCACACATGCGTCCCCTCCATTAGAACTTCCTCTGCTTGATTTCGCCATGTTGAAAGCCTTGGGCTGACCAGTTTCTTCTACTACTCTGCAAGTTATACTTACGCTCCCGGTGATTATTCATTCTTTAATCTCTCGTTAATACCGAAATTGGCTATCTGCTATATAGCCCTATCAGTACATGTTTGTATTACCGTAGGCCCCTAGATAGAGAACCCGTCAGCTAACTTTGAAGTGAAGATCACGGCTTGGGGCAGAATTGTACGGTAAGTACTAGGTTCTAACCGACTATATAACTTAATTACACATGTAACTATCTATGTAACTGCTTATGTAACTAGCTATCTAGACACCTATGTAGAGTATGTACAGAATTGGAAGAGAGAGAAGTGCCCACATGCTCCAATCCATGCAAAAGGCCAAGGCGGTTGGAGGCTGCTGATGGTAATGCTGGTGACCAAAGTAGTGGAGAGCTGCCGATAAAAAGTGTTCGGCGAAACGATGATGATTGAAGTGGAGAGCTGCCGATAAAAAGTGTTCGGCGAAACGATGATGATTGAAGTGGAGAGCTGCTAATAGAAATGCTGCTGACCGAAGTGGAGAGCTGCCGATAAAAAGTGTTCGGCGAAATGCTGCTGACCGAAGTGGAGAGCTGCCGATAAAAAATGTTGGGCGAAACGATGATGATTAAACCAGTGGAGAGCTGCGAGTCCGAAATGTGTGGTAGAAGGATTTTGATCAAAGTTCCCCAGAGATGTTCACCGAATTTGTTGGATGTTGATTTACCCCGTTCGCATCACACCCCGGACGGTGTGATCCCAGCACGTTCTTCTTCAGCTCGGCCAACTGGATAGTATGTCGTCCAGCAACTCCTTCATAAGCTTGTCTCGCTCGGCCCTCTTGTCCATCTCCGCCCTCAACCTTTTCCTCTCCTCCGCCCTCCCCTCCGCCCTCCCCTCCGCCCTCCCCTCTTCCCTCTGTCTCTCCATCTCGCTCGTCGCTCTCTTCCTCTCGTCATCAAACGCCCTCTGTATAGCCGCACTCATGCTTTTCTCCATGGCCCCTTTTAGTTTAGCTATCTCCTGGTCTATGAGAAGCTGCCGCTGTGCCCTCTTCTCTTCATTCTTGTCCCTCGCCCACGCATCGTGGCGGTTCACCCAGTCCTCGATTTCCTTTCTCACGCGCCTGATCCATTCACATTGGCACAACAGGAACAGAAAAACCTTCCATCCGTGGAGGGAAAGGCCGAGTACGGTACCCAAATCAGCTCCCCACCACGTTTGGGTTTGAGGGACTTGGACCTCGGCCGTTGCAAAAGCGAGCAGGAGAAACGCGATAGTGGTGAATGAGCGCATCGTGAAGTAACTGTCGAGCTTGAAATTGGAGGAAAAGGATGAAGAAGAGAAAGAAAGGCACGAAAGAAAAGTTTTCTAGTCCACAATCTGGGTTGGAAGCTGCACCCCCAGCGCTCCTGCCATTCTCATCGATTGCTGGGCGGCTTCAGCGTGGGCGCGACTTCTCTACTTGGAAGGATGCGAGTCACATGACGTCTGAGAAGCAACGAGGGCAGCAAGCCTCTGTCCATGACTGTGACGCGAAGTGGCTTGGGTCAGAGTATGGGCAGAATATAGTAAGAATATGCTTACAGTGAAGAATATATCCATTGCTTATATTAGGACTAAACAAATGCAGCCAGTAAGCTGCAGACAAATTTTGAACACGATTCTAAAAGCCTCTTCCAGAGATGTAGCCCTCAACCATGGATCGGCCTTGTACTGAACAACGGGACAAGCTCGATTGGAGTCCCAACCCATTTACTGTATGGAGAGTGGTGCCAAGGCCTCCCACATAGACGGAAAGAAAAAGGATCAGCATAAATAGTTCTATATCCGCTACCTTCACCACCTGAGACCTCAGCGACACCACCACGAGCATAAACGCAAGCACATCGTCTTCAGCATGGTCAACCCCGAAATACCACCTCCATACTCGGAGATTGCTATCTCAGAAACCCCCACCCCTCAAAGGGACCCAATCATCCAGTTCGGCCGCTACATGACCGAGATCATGGCCTTCACCTTCAGCGCTGATTTTGCTCTTCTCAACCATGCCCTTGGTCAACCTACATTGCCTACTTCCGCCTCCATGTCTACTACCAACTCGATCCTCACTGAAGATGAGAGAGCCGAATTGCTGCGCCTAGCCCTCATCATACCAGACATGTATTGGAGAAGAAGCGGCCATCAATTGCTCACCGGGCACGACAGCGACCGCCAAGCCGTCATAGATGCTCTTTCCCGGCCCGCCCTCCATTTTAGCCTCTCCATAAGCTACATCTTCCTTCTCGTTAACTCGTACGCCGACCACCGGTGCGACGAAACCAAGCGTGGATGTATGTGGATGTCTCGGACAATAGTCCGCCCACTATGGTTGTCCCGCCGTCTTACCTTCCTTTTGCACAAATTCCGCCAACATCTACACGCACATGTCTGCATCATTGCCGCCACTGCCCCAGACGAACATGTCCGCATAATGTTAGGCAAGGCGATGAAAACGTTTCAAGAGGAGGAGCTAGGTATCAAGAAGCTCACGCCTAGCCGTTACCAAACATGGCCAACTGACTCTTGGTCGAGAGTGTACGATGTAGAGTTCACGTTGATGTGCACCTGATAGCGGCACCTGATCAGTATGCAATGGAACGAGGCAGAAGAAGCAAGGATGGGAGTTGAGGGATGTAGATGAACATGTTAAACAGTTGCTAGTAGGCGAAAATTATGGGTACCGACATGCTAGATTCGAATCATCTTTTTCAACCATCTTTGCAACTGTCCATTGTGATTTATCAACAATAGTCACTTGTGAATGTGATTGATCAACAATAGTGCAACAATAGTGCAACAATGCTGTGACGACGACACGACGACCCATGACACTTTCCAAGAATAAGCAACAGAGGGTGAGAACGTAGGCAATAGAACAACGTCGAGCACGCACCAGATGACAACGCCTTCATCCAGCACTGAGCGCATCGTCGTGCCCGAGAAACGGACCTACAAACATCACCGCACTCTCTTCCTTGCCCAGTCATGAAACAAGATCCGTGTCTTGCATAATACAATCTCCCTCGTCGTAAAGCCCATCTTCCACGTCGTTCCAACTCAAAGTGCAAGATTGCTACTAACCGAATCCGGAACAGAGTCCTTGTGTTTCGGAAAGGATCACGTGCGAAGATGATTACGTACCGTGTTCCTCTCTAATCAACGATAAAGAATATTACGTTGTGGGGGTTAATTGTCGGTCCGGTACCACTGCCTTCCAAAATCAGCGTGTCAATAGCACAAGTATGGTCGTGCGGAGCCTGGGTGTCCTTTTGCGTGCCATGTGTGCGCTTTGAGAGACGGGGAGAGCGTGTATTTATCGCCTAACACCTGTATATACATGTGATTGTGCACTGGGTGGTGTCAGCTGGAACTTATGGCATCACTTGAACCTCAACAACATACATAGTAGTCATTGGCGACATGGCAAAGAATGCAGCCTGCCATCTACCCCCAAGAACAAGGAACTCATGGCAACACCCGCTATTGCAGTTCTCGCGCCCATCGAATCAACGCCAGCGCTCGGACTGAACTGATCTGGAGGCGATCGAGACAAGTAGTGCTGGAGGCCAAATTAGTCCATTTCTATAAGAGTTTTTTTTTCAAAAGTCGTGTTTGTTAAATAACCACCAGTATCAGTACACGGTACACACGGTAGATGTGATCAAAGCGAGGCATGGGTTATGGTGAGCGGTGTTGGAACGCACATTCAAACTCGAGAAGAGGATGATGATACATGGAGCAGATGCAAGGCCGAGTTGGCAAACTTGGGCTGGGTTGTTACAATGTCCCTTGAATATCTATATAGGATTGCTAGGCAGTGAAGTGAAGTAGTGACTTGTCCTCAGCCCGACGTGCATTTTGTCAAATAACGAAGATTGGCCGAATCGTATCGGCTTACATATGTAATACCATGAAACGCCGACCACGCCGAATTTTCCAGTCTTTCCACTACATATGTAGGAGTTGATCGTCCAAAAGCCTTTGGTTGTTTTGATCCCTGCTTTCTCGTTGCTTGGCGTTTCCTGGTTGGAACGAATGGAATCAATGGATACGACGTCTACGACCAATGAGGCAACTGTCTCTCTGTCACCATGTTCCACAAGTTATGTACATACTTCCAGTCGTTTATTGGTTTGTCTTCTTGCCGCCTAGGCCCACTGCAGCGACTGTCCCTTGCAAGATCTAAAGATGAATCCACTCCAATCGTATCCCGATATGTACTGGCATATATGTCTGGGGTATGTAATAACATTTTCTATCTCCAAGTGACGACTCTGGAAATGGAACTGAAATTTGTTGACACAGTTTTCAACCTGTGACATCAATATGCTCCTTGCATGCTATGCTATGCTGTACGTGAATATGAACGAGGGGGACAGGTACGGCGCATTCAAGTCTTGGAAAGATTTTAAATTCTTGGTGTTGCCCTGCGATATCTTCTAGGGTAGGTATTACACAGTATGTGATCTGTCCCACGGTAAATGACCAGGTGCCTACTTGCTGGACACCAAAGGACAGTTTTCTTCACAACGATCCTATTCAGCGACATCGTGCTGCATTGGCATTACAAATGTGGAAGTCGTACATATCATCGGGCCTATTGCTCACATGGGCGGATAAAACGGTAAGCAATAAGGCGCGCGGGATGCATGCCAAGAGGATCTTGGGGCGGTGCTCACTTGGCGAAGGATGATCCGAGGTTTCGTGTACCAAAAGGGGCGGGTAGCGTGTTGGCTGTAGCCGCATACCGGCTTGGCATGGATAACCAGGCGGAGTAAGAACAGGTAAGAACTAATAATACAGACGCTTCGAGGCCAAAACGCGAGATGTTGGATGTAGAAGTGGATTCTGCATGGATTGCTTGGATATCTTTGGAGGCGCTGTAGGTTGTGTCGCATCAGGGAGACTTCATTTCGCGTTATTTCGGGTCTGCCCAGAGGACCGGTCCAGCATGCCTGGAAAGCGGGTGTACAGAATGTCGCAGTGGCCCAGGAGTGTAGAGTGTATGTGTGGTTATTAAACATTAGGTGGTATGAAGACGGGCACTCTGTATTGTGTGGACAGCAAACCAGTGTCGATCTATTTTGAATTGGATATTGACTCGTCATACCCTGACCAGCCGTGCCCTTGAACTCCGTTGTAATGCGATGCAGTACCGATGCGATGCGATGTGATGCCGAAAATAACAATCCTGTACAAATATCAGAGGCGAGCGCGTGTGTGATGTCCTAGTTCCAGCACGAGACTTCGTGATCCATAGGGTATCTTCAACCTCATGCGTATTGCATTGCTCCACTCTTTTCATCCTCATTCTCAAACATGTAATCCTCCAACGCCTTCGTTGCCTTTGCGCACCAGCTGTCGACATATGTCGTCCATAGATGGGCCACTGTGTATAACATTGCAAACCAGGCGGGTATTGCGACAGCGAAAACGAAGTAACTTTGGGTCCGCGGGATCCAATGGAAAATGGGATCTTTGCCCTCGACCTTCTCAATACTGAAAGGCTCGACAGACCAACCATAGATGAAGCGCACAAGCACGACACGAAGCAAGGTTCCGTGGGTAAGATAGACAGCAAAGCTGTTTCGGCCAATCCACATGAAGATCTTGTTAGAGAACAAGTCCTGGAGCGTGGGGGAAAGCCATATGCCGGTTGCCATCAAGTCCCATCCGATTGCGGTCCATCTCTTTGAAAAATTTGGGGAGTCCGTTGGGAAGATGTACCATCCCAAATCCATCATTCTCTGGGACCAAGGTGCAAAATCTGGCCTCTCTCCGGGAAAACTCGCACAATACAGGCCGACGATGAGCAGGGTTGTGTGGACAACTCTGCGAGTCCTGGGCCAACTGTTGACAAACGCACGGAATCCTGTATCGGATCCTACGTCACATAAGAGCACGCCGAAAAGGAATTGAACCTCGAATGTTTCTGCCCCTCTTATATTAGAATGCGTTGGAGCGATGAAGATTCGAATCAGTCATACCTTTTTCTGGCCCGTTATCCCACCAATACCACGACATCAAAACGAATACCGTGAAGACTCGCATGCGAAATTTCATAAAAATAGTGGCAAAAAGTGTCACGTAAATGGTGAATGCACCCTGTAGCAAGGGAAGAAGTGCCCACTGATGGTCGTCATACTCCATGTTACCGTTACTCCAGACGGTGCGAAAATTGAAGAAGAAGCGTGGAATTTCCGTGGCGAGGGTTCCGATATCCTTTGGACTAGAGCTTCGCAGCCAATCTGAGTCACACCGGGAAGAAATGTTGAAACCTCCCAATTGGGCGAAAAGCCAGGCCAGACACATGGCGATGGTTGCAGGCATGATGAGACGTGGTGGTCGACGAAAGGCAGATTTACCTAGAGTGACGAGAGCGCCGTTGAGATTTCCGGATTTGACTTGGCGGAGTGGCTTGATGGCACACACGTATCCAGTGAGGAAGGCAAACATGGTGACTCCAATGCGGCCTTGCCATGGCATTCGAATAAAAGGCAATTGCAAGAATGTAGGGGGCGTCTCTGGAGTGTCTTGAGGGTACCACAAATGATAATTCCAAGCTCGACAAAGATGTGTGACGACGACTATGAACGAGGCGACACCACGAACGCCCTAGATGAAGGAGGGTTTATTAGTTTGAGTTGTCAAGAAAAGACGTGGGACGCAAGCTCCTACCTCTACCCATTTCACATTCTGACGATTGTCTGCACTCATTTTCGTAGACGTAGACGTAGACGTAGGCGCAGGCGCAGGCGCGGCAGGTGTATGCGCAGGTGTAATATTCCCAATCGCAGGTCTCGTTCCAGAGTCCTCGGTGGAAAAACGAGAGATGGCGTGGCGCAGAAGCACTAAGGGAACCTTGACAAGCACAGGCAACGTCATGCGGACGGATGGACGAACGGACGACAGAGAGACAGACAGACAGACAGACAGACAGACAGAGAGAGAGACAGAAATATATTCGAGTGGGGTAGGTGTGTTGTATGTAAGTAAAGAAAAGAAAGCAAAACGCAAAGTGAGTGTGGCAGAGCAGGTGGGTTGTGTGTGTGTATGTGTATGTAAATAGCTACATTTGCAGGTTCTCGAATTTAGTGGCAAGTTAGAGGTGGAGGAGACTGGGATGTGTCCAAGATAACCCCGTGCGAAGACGGAAAGACGGACGGCCCAAAACGTTTGGGGACATGCGAGGGCTTGGCACGATAGAGCTGCTCAGGAGAGTGCATGGACGGCTTGGACGCTATGATCATCGACGACTTTTTCCTTGATGGCTGGCTTAGGGCCTTAGCCTCCGACCGTGGAGCGATGCCGAGCCTTGTTGAAGGGGGTGGCCGCGTAAGACAAGTCGGTAAGCCGGCTTTGGGCTCGCTATAAGAAGCAATAATTTGCCATGACTTGACAGACGACGCGAGGACGGGAGAGATGGGAATGATGAGAGATGATGTCGTATCAGTCCTGTCGGCCCTGTCGGCCTTGGATTGTACCGGTATATTACGGTGACGTCAAAGGTCCGACACTGCAAATTCCATCTTGCAACTGATGCCGTTTTCTCCCCAGGGTTGTTGTACTCGTAATATATACAAACTATGTATGTACAAGGGTACAATGGCAATAATGATCATCTGTTAATTAGTCTCTTCAGCATGGCGAACATACATAGGTACAATAGATAATTACTGTACATATTAATTAGTACGTATTAATTAGTACATGAATGATTAGTTCAAGGGGGTGGGTGGGCTGCTTCCAGCCGCTCCCAGTCGCTCCCAGTCGCTCCCAGTCGCTCCCAGTCCAGTGAGTGGCGGGCAACCACTCATTGGGAGTGGCACAGATCCATCTGCTCCCTCGTTGATAGGTACAATATATGTACCGCTATGTATGTACATACGAATACATATGTAGCTCCGTGCTAACTGCCATGCAATCAACGTCTGATCCATCAAACGCCTCGGTGTGGCACAGCCAGTAGTCGTCCACGAAGAGGACAACGATGACCTTTTGTAATTATCGGCCATACAGGATGTGACGACGTGTTGGGACGAGAGACCTCTGCATGGTGTGCTGCTGCAGGAATGCAGGAATGCAGGAATGCAGCAGAAATGTCGGAATGTCGGAATGTAGGAATGCAGGAGGAATGCAGGAATACAGAAATGCAGAAATGCACAAGTGCAGAAATGCAGAAATGCTGGCAACGTTTCAGAGTGGCGTTGCGGTCATGTGGTGAAAAATTATTAGTTGATGGGATTCCTACCCTTGAAAAGAGCAAACATCGCCTAGTCACATGAAGGTTGGTACCAACATCACGTGCTAATCTCGTCTCACTCCACATAGTCATGTTGGCAATGCAACATTGGAAAAGTCTGCCCACTCACTCGCCTAGTGTACGACGCTAAACGAAACCTACCTACATGCTTAACGATCCATAAAACTGTACTCACCACTACCAAGGCTGAGGCGTTGTGATGATTTCCAATAAATAAATATATGCATATATATATATATATATATATATATATACATATACATATACACATTACAAGTCTAATGATTCTTCTCAACAATCTCCCTTGCAAACGCCGCAAAGTCTCGCTTGTCATCTACCATTTCCCACAGGTTCGGTTGGGTGAAGACTGCTAGCGTATTCCGTGCAACCTTTCCTCCAGCTCCAACTCCAGCTCCTCGGACAAAGTGAGGCACAGCCTTGAACTTGCCTTTTGTGATTGTCTCAAGCGCCTCGCCCGTCTGGAATCCAAGACAATCGCGGGGTATACCGACTTTGACTACCGCCCCCGTTCGAGAGTGGATGTAGAGGCCAGCCTTTGCATCTGGGGACCCGTCGAGCTCGTCGAGTGGGGAAAACGAAGAACCAATCTGCGGGAGCGAAACGGCCTCGTCAACAAACATGGCCGACGTCAGGCCTGTCAGGCAACCATGGTCAACGTGTGTGGCACACCAGTCATCCTCGTCGCCCCTGTCTGCTGCCTTTTGTGTCTCGGGGGCGGGGAAGTAGTGCAAGAGACGGGCCTTGGTGGAGATGCTCGTCTTCACCACATGCTCGAGGTAACCCTGCTTATAGCCCTCGATGTTGGCCTCGGCGTACTTGTCGCACGCTCGTGCAACGAGTGCAGCGATTTCGATGATCAAAGTGCACAGTTCTCGGAACGTCTCTTCGAATCCGGGGAGCAGCTCTTGTGAAGGCCAGACGTTGGGAGCAGTGTACTCGGAGAATGATGGGTATCTCAGGGCCACAGACTCCTGTTGTTCCTCAAAAGCCGCTGCGCAGTTCACATAGTATGAACCCTTGAGGGTGTCGAATTGCCCATCTTTCAATGTCTCTTTCCCAAGGCTCCAACCCACAAGCCATTTTGACGCTGGGGACTCGAGCTTCTCTGATCATGTAATTGGTTACTAACCATGCCTTTCATATTGCGGTGATTGAAGATTGGATGCTAACGTACCTAATTCTTCTTTGGGTAGGCTGGCCAAAGCAGAAGAATACGAGAGCATCTTGTGCCGGAGTTCGTGGAATCTCGATGGCAAGTCCTTCACAATAATAATGCCTAGTGAGGCTGGCCCAAAAGCCTCCTCTAGAACAGGAAAGTCCACATTGTCTCAAGGGGCGATTAGATTAGGTTGATATTGAAGATGATATGCTCACCTTGCCGAAGGTCTTCCAAGCCAACGGCCACTGCGGGCTGGCTCACTGCGGTGCCAGTCATGGGTCAGTTTGAAAGAATGGAAATATCCTTTTCCACTACAGCAAGCTGCGCACACTTTATTTATTCTCTAAATCGTGAAAAGATATCAACCGTCGACCTCGGGTGGACATTTAATATCACCTGCCTGATAAATCAATCTACCTCGGACTAGCGCCGGCGACATCCGTGCTCTTCACCATCTTGCTCCGACGCCGAGCTGCATTCATCACCACAACCCGCACCATGGTGAAGCCACTTCACTTCAAAGGCGATAAGAAAGCCAAGAAACGGAAGAGAGTAGCCGACCCCGACGACGCAGAGAACCCATCCTCCAAGGCACTCACCACCACCTCCACGGTACCGACCGTGAACGAGAACGATGATTCCTGGGTCTCCGCCGATGCGCCTAGTGATGTTTCGGGTCCTGTGCTGATTGTATTGCCTACCGACCCAGCTACCTGTCTAGCATGCGATGCGAACGGCAAGGTATACGCGAGTGCAATTGAAAATTTCGTCGATGGAGACCCTACGACAGCTGAGCCGCACGATGTGAGACAGGTATTCGTCGCGAACAGGGTTGCGGGCACGGAGAGCATCAGTCTGAAGGGCCATCATGGGAGGTAGGTCGCAATCAACGCGTATCTCTTTATATACCCATTGCTAACAATACCATCCAGGTATCTCGGTTGCGACAAGTATGGCATGCTCTCCGCCAACTCGACCGCCATCTCTCCCGAAGAGTCCTTCCTCTGTATCCCCGTACCCGACAATCCCTCTACGTTCAGTCTCCAGACCGCGCGCGAAAAGTTCGTTACCATCGACGAGTCTGGCTCCGGTGGCCCAGAGGTGCGAGGCGACGCCGAGGTCATAACCTTCAACACTACATTGCGAATCCGCATGCAAGCGCGCTTCAAGCCCAAGTTGCGTGCCAACAAGGAAGAAAAGGCCAAAGAGAAGATCAGCAAGAAGGAACTCGAGGAGCTCATCGGCCGGAAACTCGAGGATGACGAGGTCCGCAAGTTGAAAAAGGCCAGGCGAGAGGGCAACTTCCACGAGATTGCGCTCGACTTCAAGGTCAAAACTTCGCACGACAAGTACGCTTGATGAGAATGCCGTATAATCACAGTACGAGCTGTGTTGGATGCTGTACAGCTAGACCTCGGCCCAAAAGGTTTCAAGACACCCGTCAAACGATAGTACTACGTAATAGCCAAGATGTCATAAAGCCATGAGGGAAACCGAACATGTGGGGAATGTTGGCATAGCTATTGGACGGTACGTGTAAGGTTGCCGTTGTTTGTATCCAAATTAAACTCTATAGCAGGGTCTACCTGGGCTTAAACTGGACACAAGGCCACAGCCGAGACAAGAGATTATCTGATACCCGAACAACTGGAATTCAAGTGGCTCTAGAGGAACGCTCATACGAGCCGACAATTCAAGCGGTGCAAAATTTGGGTTTCAAGACACCAACAATGTGGGGTTGAATGGATCAGCATATGCTTGGCATTTCAATCAAGTGAATTGGTAAAGTCTCATGACACTGAACGCCTGCACCTACCGCATTGTGAAGATGGGATAAGACATCAAGCATGCGAGCCGAATCTGATACACAAATTCCATCCTTTCACATCCCCGGGTTGAGCAGTGTTCAAACTCATTTGGAGCTATGTTCAACGCGCCAAAGTACAGTACGTTTCGGTGAATTCAGATATGACAGTGAATCGGTAAACCAGAAAATCAGAAAATCAGAAAATCAGAAAATCGCTCCCAGTTGCAATCCCAAAAGAACGTCCAGTTCCAGCCGGCTTCCGACTTTGATCTGTTTCCTCATCTCGATCCACTCAGGCCGATGCTTCCCCAAAACCTACTCCATCCTCGTCCCCTCCCTTTCTTATTATACTTTTCTTCAAAAAGTCTACACACCCAACATCTTCGCCATCGCCTGCTCACTAATCTCCGTTGCCGTCTCCTCGCTCACCTTCCTCGGGGCACTGAACTCTCCCTCGGCCTCCCTCGCCGTCTCGGTGCTCTCCCTCTCCATACTCGTACCAGTCTGCCTCTCAATATCGCGATACAAGCTGTCGCTCTCGTCGGGGTTCAAGAATGAGTAACCGCCCGGGTTCTTGTCCCCCTGCCAGCGTTCTACCGGGCCGACGGAAGCGAGGTTGTGGTGGCAATTGGGGCAGGATTTGGGAGCAGCGTAGGGTGCAAAGATGGAGAAGAAGGACTTGGGGAGGGAAAGGTAGAGAGTGCGGAGGCAGAAGAAGAGGTGGATGGTCCTGGGTGACATGATCAATGTGTTGCTCCAAATCAAGAGAAAAAAAAAGAAGAAAAAAAAGGTTATTAGTCTGCACTTACATGTTGGTCATAAACGGCACCGTAGCATACGTTCCCAACATGGTCTCCGAGGAATTCGGGTGGTCCCAGTAAGAATTATACTTGGACAGTTCAATCCAGCTGAAGATCAAGCAGGTCAACAGCGTCGCAAACACACTGAAGTCGCCTGCAAATGTCATAATATTACGAGTCTTGCGTCGTTTGTCTTCGCCATGGTTCACGGCGAGGCCATGGCGCGAGTGCGCCGCGACCTTGTTGCGCCTCTGCGAGTCGAGGTGCAGGACGAGGGCGGAGAGCAGAGCAGAGGCTGTTTGAGGGACGAGGGAAATGGCCGGGAAGAGGCCATTGGATGCGGTTGCGGCGTGTGCGATACCCAGTACGAAGGCGAAGGGGTAAGTTGCGAGGGTAGTCTGGCGGAGAAAAGTCATGACGGGCGTTGGGTCGGTTGAAGCCATGATTTACTTCAGTCCGATGGGAAACTGAGATGTGGAATAATTGTTCGACAGTCGTGAAAAAAAAATAGTTGCAATGTTCGTTTTGACAAGTATTATACTCAATAATTAAGCACTTGTATACAGAGTAGTAGAGCCCTGGGCAAGGAGGCGCAGCCAACACCGCAGCCAATGAGGGCATCGACTGCACTCAGGGTGTATCTTTCTTGAGACGTAACAAAGGTAGCACCACAGTAAGCTACTAAGCTGCTTGTTTCGATGGGCAACGAGGGGCGGGCCGGGGCCTGTAAGGCAGATTTTGGGAATGAGCATGTGTCACAGCCTATCCTGTACACGTACATGTTTGTTTAGCAGCGAGGCAGATTGTCCGAAAGCATGTCTATCAGACCGATTTTGTTACGAATCTTTGAAACGGGTGGAACTTGCGAATTTAATATATGATTGTTGTGTTGCTTGATTTGTTAATATAGACAAGGGGTGCTGGTGCAAGTGCTCTATGTACTGTGTAGACGCTTTGTTGGCACAAGTCTTACTGAATGAGTATTAATTATTGAATGAGAGCCAATGACCACAACAAGGCAAAGCTAGGAAATATGTACTCTGAATCTGACCACTCTCTACTCCGGTGGCCCCTCGATCAAAATCTTGATCCCCTTGCCCGCCTTCACGTCCTTGAACGCATTCTCCGCATCCTCGAACTTGACTTTGCCTGTAACAAGCTCCTTGACACTGATGCGTTTCGTAGAGACCAGATCAACGGCGGTCTGGTAGTCGCCGGGTCCGTACCGGAACGAGCCTTTAACGTTGAGTTCTTTGGTGCACATCGCCATGATTGGGAAGGTGATTTCGGGCTTGCCCATGCCGCCCTGTAAGCCTCATTAATATTTGCAGCTAGGGATGGAGGGGAGAAAGAAGTATGGATATGAAGGGTGGACATACCTGGACGTAAGTCCCACCCATCCTGAGCGCATGTATCGCCGTCTGAATGCAAGGCTCTGCTCCACTGGCATCGATGATCACATCGGCACCAGGACCCAACTCACAATCCTTGATCAAAGTCTTCGCATTCTCTTCCGCACTCACTCTCGCGCTCTTGAACGATGTGGTCGCTGCAAAGTCCAGCGCGAATTTCAACCTCTCATCGTTGATGTCCACAGTGACAATCTTCTTCGCGCCGTATGCTTTCGCAACTGCGCAGCACAGTAGTCCCACGGGTCCAGCGCCAAATACCACCACGCTATCCCCAGGCTTGATACCGGCTTGTTTTGTGATGTGCACTGCGACGGCAGTAGGTTCGATGAGTGCGCCCTCCTCCAGCGACATTCCCTCGGGCAATTTATAGCAGAAGTCCTCTGGCAGCGTGTAATACCTCGCGAGGGTACCATCATATGGTGGTGTGGCTGCAAAGGCCATATCAGGGCAGAGGTTGTATTTCCCCTCTCTGCAACGCACACAGCGGCGGCAGGGCACACCGGGTTCCATTGCAACTTGGTCGCCTACTTTCAAATTCTTGACTTTGTCGCCGACTTTGAAGACAATGCCTGCAGACTCATGACCGAGCACCATGGGAGATTCGACCACGAAGTGCCCGATTCGGCCCTCTACCCAGTAGTGCACGTCGCTGCCGCATATGCCGGTCCATCGTGGTTTGACGATGACATCGTAAGGGGATCTGAGTTCTGGGATGGGTCGGTCTTCGTAGGTCACGTTGTCGCGAGATTGAAGAATGAAGGAGGGGTTCTGATGATTTCATGAGCGTCAATTTCAAAATCCGGCGCGTATAATTTAGATTGGGTAGCTGGACGCGATCACGGCGCGCTCCACAGATTTGTTTTGGTGGGGTTGATAAATGGCGGGGTAAGTAATACAAGCTCCGTACCTTCAGTGTCGCTATTTCTGTAGCCATTCTTTTTGGCTTCTGTTTGCTGCTGAGCCTCTTGTTATTCAGGTGTTTTGGATGAAATCTTGGATCTGGAAGAATAAGCACGAGGTCATTGTAAATATATCCTTAGCTTGAGGGGTTGGCAGCCGCTATGTCCTTAAACTTCCAAGCTTCGTGAACAGCTATCCCGTGGCGAGCCAGATTGGGAAAAGAGCAAAACTCAGGTGCAGGTGGAGATTTAAATTAACCGTAGACATTATCCGTAGTTGGTTGATGTCCAATGTTTTATCACATGTACGTAGCCGCTACACGACTAAACCCCAATGGGCATGGATGTTCCCAGAATGCGGAAGGGCAATTGCCCCCCCACGAGATGCTACTGTTTTCATGAAGCATGATATTTGCCGGCATACATAGATGGAAGTGAGTGAACAGAGAGTACCGCGCCACGCAGCGGTGTAAATTCTACAAAAGAACTCGGCCTTCTCTTCCCCATATGGAATACCAACAAGTCACCACAGCTCTGTCGTCTTCATCTTCGTTTTCTCCGCTCCCTCCCCAATCATCATAACCCTTCTCCTCGCCTTCTTCAACAATGTGCAACCCAATCTTGCCCATACGCTCACGGAAGTCTTCGATTTGAGGAAGATAAGCGACTCGGTATGGAAACTCCACAATCACTCTCGACGGTTTGTCGAGAGACAGCCACGCCGAAATGCTCTCCACCAACATGCGAGGATGATCGGGCGAATAAAGAGAGTCGGCGGCTAGAATCAATGGAAACCTCTCGCTGATGAAGACGCCTCCATCTTCAGCGTTGGATGCACCTTCTGGGAATACTTGAAGAGAAGTAGGAGTGTTCCAGTCCAACACACCGCTAAGCGCCGAACCGTTAGTTTGCTGCACAACCCCAGAGTTGTCCTGAACGTTGCGTGTGAGGTTTGGATAGATGCTTGCCAAGTCGGTCAAAACGACTTCAGCTCCTAGACCCGCCATTGCCAATCCTACCAACCCAGTGCCGGATCCTAATTCAAGCACTCGAGGCCTTTCCGAACTGCCAGCTGTAACGAGTTTGAAGGTGTGAAGACGCTTGGCCAAGAGGTAAGAAGCCGCCCACGTCTTCAGACCCAAGTCGTCTCCCAACATTGTTGGCTCGTGTATACTAAGCTCAAACGACCCTGTTGACGAAGGAATTCGGAATCGTCGAGACATTGCACCCATTGCTGTACGGCCCGAACGTTCACTCAATCGAGCACTGGCTTGGTCCCATATTTTTTCCTTCGCTTCGTCATCTTCTATCCATCGTAGATCGTTGCTCACAATACCTGTGAGATATTGTGTAACTCCTTCCGGATTTATATGCACCGCGCGCCGTTGCACTTGTGCCTGTTGAGTATACTGTGACCCCTCTTGGTTTTTGGCATCATTGCTTTCCCATGAGGGCGGTGCGGAGGTGAGTAACACGAGTGTCTCGAGTATCGCTTCGGCGGAAGGTTTCGTATAAAGCTGCGGTAGGTCAAGCACTGGAACCGTGTTAGCATAGGGATCACTTCCACTACCACTTCCCAAAACCAATGGGCTTCTCAGCGATGCACACCACGAACTGAACCATCAAAATACAGACTAAAAAAAGAATTGAAGCAAAAATGTATACATACCATCTAGTGATTCCATGTCTAGTAATGCGCAAGCTGAAGGTTGTGTCGTGGATGGTGGTGGCAGAAATTATTGTATGGCCCGTGCGCACATGCGGACTAGGCGCCCGAAAGCACGCGGGTGCTCGTATGTGTTCTCGTTCAGAACACAAAAATGGGTATAGAGATTGCCAGTAAGCTGGAAGCTTGTTGGAATAAATCCCTGTGCAGATGTTGCAATGTTGCGATTGCGTGGTGGCGGAGGTATCGAATGGCGGGGTATCAGGGTAGGAGGAAGGAAGTCCTCATCGGACTGAACAGTTCACGCCGCGTTCGCTGCGAGAGAAATGACTTCAATCCTTTTTCAACGTAGCCTTAAAGCCGTAGTAGGCCTGCTCCATATCGAACTGGAATTCCCGCGCTTGCTCATCATCGAGCTTTTCGGCAGCTCTCATCTGGTTCAAAGTGATGAGCCACTGGACAATCTTTCCCTTGCTCTCGAACTCCTTGTCCGTGACCTTGTTGACCGCCTGTATGATCTCAACGAGAAGGGGATGGAGCGTGTCCTTTTCAATCAAGCCGATCTTGATGGCGTCGAGTAAAGTGATGAAGTTCTCGGTGGCATTGACAACAAGCGTGGCATCCGCAGAATCTCCCTGTGAGTTGTGCGGGTGTGTGGGTCCTTGTTCAACTGTGATGGGGATGCCGACACGGAGGCGCTCTGTAGCTCTGGGGCATTCCATCTAGAGTTTTCGATCAGTCCAGCAACTAGGGAGAAACAACGGCATCTCTTCACATACATCCCATTCCCGCTTAAATGTCTCGAGATCTCCGAATGCACGAGCGACTGTCTCGTCAGCTAAGTTCGACTTATACTGTTTCAACAGCCTGCTGCAGGTCTCAGTGTAGTCGTCTTCTGTGATCGAATCTTTCAGGTATGCCTTTTCTAGCGCATCGACGGTTATGATGATGCTATATATCTCGGCCAGTGAATCGTAGAGGTCTCGTTCGGTGCTCGTCGAGGACAGTTTTACTTCCTAGCAATGGTACGTCATGTTAGCTATCGCTGGAATTTGGGGGGGAAGACGACATGGGGCATACCTCGTCGAGATTAATAGTCGCAGACAGCGCTGAACGCGGAACATATGGTGTGGGCGCGTAGGCCAGCTGTCGGTTGCCATACATGATTACTTGAGTCCGAGGGACAAGTGCATTGCATCAAACGAACATGGAGCATCGATCGTGCTGCGTGCCTGCTGCAGCGGCCTATCACTAGCGTGGAAGCTTGGACCCAAAATCTTGGCCTGGCAGATGAACTTTTTCGAGAACGCAGAAACTTTTTGACATGCAAAACGCAACGCGCAAACACCCATCTCGATCCCCCGGCGAATAAGGCGAAACCACTTGCAAGATGCCGCCTTCTAAATCCACGAAGAAGTTCGAGAAAAATCGCCTGCACGATGTTCTCAAGAGCCGCAAAGTCGTGGGAAAGATCAAGCAGAAGCAGCAGATCAACGCAAAGCGCAAGCAACGCAGGGCACAGGACAACGAGCCAGTTGATGGAGTCGAAAAACCCAATGGCATAAAGTCTCAAAGCAAAGACCCAAAAGATAGTGCGCTTGGAGAGATGTCTATGGACCAGTTCTTCCAGGGCGGTTTCCAGCTCCCAGAAATGTCGAAGAAGAGCACATCAAAAACCAAGACCGGAAAGCGAAAGCGCACACCTATTCCAGAAGATGCAGCATCGGATTCAGACGAAGAAATGGCCGAGGCACCAGCTGCCGAAGACGAATCGGGTTCGGACAGCGAGTCGGGCGACGATGCAGAAGCTCACAAGGAACAGCTCGCGGCTTTGGCGGACAAGGACCCTGAGTTTTACAAATATCTAAAGGACAATGACGCGGAATTACTTGACTTCGCGGAAGAGGCGGATTTGGCAGAGATCGATGCGCTGAGTGCAAGTGAGGACGAAAAGACGCCCAGGAAGAAGCAGAAGTCGGCGAAGGCTGCAAAGGTCGAAAGTGACGAAGAGGCTGAGGCTGAGGCTGAGGACGAGGAGGAAGATGAAGAATCGGGCGATAAAGAGGTCACAATAAAGCTCATCCAAAAATGGAGATCGTCCATGGAGAAAGCATACTCGCTGAGAGCCATGAAGGAAGTGGCATTGGCATTCCGTGCGGCGGCACATCTCAATGACGACGGCGGAAAGTCGTACAAGTACTCTATATCTGACCCAAACGGTACGTCTTACTACTTTACGAACATCAAAACTATAAACTAACAAAGACTAGCCTACCATGAAGTGCTCGTTACAGCTTTGCAGCAAATACCTAAAGTTCTCCAGCATCATTTACCAGTGAAGGAGTCAGCTTCGGGTAAAGTGTATGTTAATGACTGTCCCACCATGTTTCGATACTAACAAAAGTAGCCGTCTTTCCACCGACTCAAAAAAGTTCCGCACACTCACGCCACTTCTCAAATCGCATACAGTGTCTCTGCACCATCTGCTTGAGAACCTTTCCGATGCATCCACTCTTCGTATGACTCTCGAGTCGATGCTCTCCCTGCTCCCATATATCCTATCCTTCAAGAAAATCATACGAGAAGTAACCAAGGTTGTCTCGTCTGTCTGGGCAGACTCCGCCAACACTGAAGCAACTCGACTGTCCGCTTTCTTGGTTCTGCGGCGCTTGGTCTCAATTGCAGACTCTGGCATCAAGGAGGCCGTTTTGAAGCAGACCTACCAGGGTCTCATCAAGGGTGCTCGGAACACCACAGTACACAACATTCAGGGCATCAACTTGATGAAGAATACCGCATCGGAGCTCTGGGGTCTCGATCCTGATGTTGGATACACTACCGGATTTGCATTCATACGACAGCTTGCAGTTCACCTCCGTTCAAGCATTACCAACAAGACTAAGGATTCATACAAGACGGTTTACAACTGGCAATACGTTCACTCGTTGGACTTCTGGTCCCGAGTGGTTTCGGCCCACTGTGAATCATTGCGAGAAGCTGAATCGGGCAAAGAATCACCGCTCCGGCCCCTGATCTACCCCATCGTCCAAGTCACACTGGGAGCTATGCGATTAATCCCAACTGCGCAGTACTTTCCCCTTCGCTTCCAGATGATCAGATCTCTTCTCCGGATATCAGCGGCCACGTTGACATACATACCTCTTGCGCCAGCTCTAGTAGAAGTTCTCAGCTCTGCCGAGATGAAGAAGCTACCAAAACCGAGTACACTGAAAGTCCTGGAGTTCAACACATCGATACGAGCTCCGAAGGCATATCTACGGACACGAATATATCAAGACGGTGTTGGTGAACAAGTAGCCGAACTTCTTGCCGAATTTTTCGTTCTCTGGGCGAGAAACATAGCCTTCCCAGAGCTGGCACTGCCCGTCGTTGTCATGCTGAAGAGATGGGTGAAGGCCATGTCCAAGAAGACCAGCGGAAACAGAAACGCCAAGATCAACTCTGCGATAGCGCTGCTTGTCCAGAAGCTAGAAACGAATTCCAAATGGATTGAGGAGAAGAGGGCAAAGGTCGACTTTGCACCAAACGATCGTGCTGGTGTAGAAGGTTTCCTCAAGGACGTCGAATGGGAAAAGAGCCCACTGGGCGCATACGTTATTGGTCAGAGGAAAGCCAGGGACCAAAAGGCAAAACAATTGGAAGCTGCGAGGAAGACCGAAGACAAAAAGCGCAAGGAGGCAAAGGAGCAAGACGCGGCGGATAAGGCAGAGAATTTCGGGGATTCTGGGGACGATGAAGATATGGAGGATGTGGAGGACTTCAGTGGCGAGGAGTCTGAAGAAGACGATGAGTAGTTCACTTGTCAACTGTTAAATATCAATACCAATTTCCACCTTTTTTTTAGTGCTCCTGTCATGCTTACTAAGTTGACTATTGTGAGTGGCGATGGTGGCGTCACGAGGCTTTCACATGCCTCGGCTCCAATCCATGTCCGCATGCTGCCGCATGCTCGCAAGCTTCAATCTCACCAACGCACATGATAGATGTGAGATTCTCCGGATCTTTGCTACGTGTAGCATCTACACATCGACGTGATTCCAGCCAGTGGTCAAAGGGATTCCCTTACTTCTCCGCCATACCAACGAGTACACCGAAAGCTATCACGAAGCCATCTATCGAGCTTTCCACTATCTATCCAGCTGCATGCGCCCGATGCCCTTTCTCCTCCTAGCACATTGATGGTCCAAGATGGCTGTTCAATCAACCTTACGGAAGGATCCACTGCTAGAGATCTACCACCGCTATGCCGCAATCCTCCGATCCCGGGTCGCGAGCGCCTCGAAGCTGCAAAAGATACTCTCCACCATCACGCTCTTATTCACGATAATTGGCGCTGGATATGGCGGCAACCGATGGTTCAGGAAAAGACGCGCAGAGAAAGAAACAGGACGACGGTTGCTGCGCAGGAATTCCGGTCTCAGAGGCAAGGACGGCTCAAGAACGATATACGTTCCGTACCGCGACTCCACGTCAAAGGTCGTCATCCACCCTACGAAACAAACCACATTCGATGCTCATAGGCGCCTCTTCCTCCAGCCTCCGCGCGCGGCGCGCATGGCTGATGGAAGCAATCCGCAAGCTCCCCCGCCGCAGACGAAGCCTGGGTTGAATCTTGCGTTCCTCCACCAATTCCTCAGCTTGCTGAACATAATGATACCGCGGTGGAACAGCAAGGAGACGGGCCTCCTCATCAGTCACAGTGTCTTCTTGATGCTGCGCACATATCTCTCGCTGGTCGTTGCGCGACTAGACGGAGAGATTGTGCGGGACTTGGTGGCGGGCAATGGCAAAGCATTCCTTTGGGGTATCGTTCAGTGGTTGGGAGTCGGGACATTTTCATCGTATACGAATGCGATGATCAAGTTTCTGCAGTCGAAGGTCTCAATAGCGTTCCGGACACGGCTTACGCGGTACATTCACGACTTGTATCTGAACGACCATCTCAACTACTACAAGCTAACAAACATGGACGGAGGAATTGGTCTAGGTGCGGATCAGTTCATCACACAAGACTTGACACTCTTTTGTGCATCAGCAGCATCACTCTACTCCTCGCTCGGAAAGCCGTTGGTGGATATTTGCGTATTCAACTACCAGTTGGTCAAGTCACTCGGTCCTCTCGCCCTCACTGGGCTCCTTGGAAACTATTTCCTCACAGCGACCATTCTGAGAAGACTGTCACCTCCATTTGGAAAATTGAAGGCAGTCGAAGGTCGAAGAGAAGGAGACTTCCGCGCCCTACATTCCCGGCTGATCGCTAATGCGGAAGAAGTCGCTTTCTACGGTGGGGACCAGATGGAGAAGCATTTCTTAGATAAAGGCTTCAAAGAGCTGAAGCATTGGATGGAAGGCATATACAGCTTGAAGATTCGGTACAACATGCTGGAAGACTTTGTTTTGAAATACTCCTGGTCAGCATTTGGTTATCTCATCACATCTCTGCCCGTGTTCTTACCAGCATGGGGCGGACAAGGCAGTGGCACAAAGTTAGCCGGAGGAGGCGGTGAACGCTCACATCGCGAGCGCAACCGGATGAAGGACTTTATCACCAACAAACGCCTCATGCTCTCACTCGCAGATGCCGGTGGCCGCATGATGTATTCGATCAAAGATCTCTCTGAACTCGCTGGATACACGTCTCGGGTATACACACTGATCAGCACTCTCCATCGAGTCCACGCCGACGCGTACTATCCGCCTCCCGGAACACGATCAGAACTGTATTCCGCCTCGGACATACAGGGCACAGTCCACAAAGGCTTCGATGGTCTCCGCCTCGAACACGTGCCTGTTGTTGCGCCGGCTCTGTTCCCCATGGGCGGCGACGAGCTCCTCGAATCCCTTTCTTTCATCGTGCATTCTGGTGAGCATCTGCTAATCACTGGTCCCAACGGCGTGGGGAAGAGCGCCGTGTCGCGCATCGTAGCCGGACTATGGCCCGCATACCGTGGTCTCGTAAGCAGACCGCGCTCCGCAGGCGTCGACGGCATCATGTTCCTGCCCCAACGACCCTACCTCAGCACCGGCACTCTACGAGACCAGGTCATCTACCCGCACACGGAAATTGACATGAAAGACGCGGGTCGCCGGGACTCTGAGCTCCACCAAGTGCTCGAGGAAGCTAAGCTGGGATACATTCCTGATCGAGAAGGCGGATGGGACACGAAGAAGGTATGGAAGGATGTGTTTAGTGGTGGCGAAAAGCAGAGGATTGGTATTTCAAGGCTGTTGTATCATGAGCCAAAGTATGCGTTTTTGGATGAGGCGACGAGTGCGGTGTCAAGTGATGTGGAGGGTTTATTGTATGAGCGGGCCAAGGCAAAGGGCATCAGTAAGTTCCTCCCCGACGTTTTTCCACAATTGGCTTTTTCCCTCCAACCAGAATACCAACTCCAAACGCAGCTTTAATCACCATCTCGACCCGCGCCTCCCTGAAACGCTACCACACATTCACACTGACGCTCGGCCTCGGCATCAACGGCGAAGAATGGGACTTTCAACGCATCGGCACCGAGAGCGAGAAGTCCTCCGTCGAGAAAGAACTCGCCGAGCTCCGGGAGCGTCTCGCCAAGGTCGAGGAGTGGAAGCTCAGGAGGCAGGAGATTGAGGAGGAACTGAACAAGGTCTGGATCGAGGGCGGGGACGAACTAAGTCCACCGCCTTACGATGCTGCAGGGTCCAGTGCTGGTGGCAGCGTGGAGACATGAGGAGGAGGAGGATGCAGAGAGGAATGTCCGTGTGCGCTAGGCCGACTACGCATACAAGGGTAATAGCCGCACGCACATGTTGCAGCATTCGTATGCATGCACTACTATTATTATATACCATGCACCATGTATACACTGTTTCCCTTCCGGCGTCATCTATCCCCTTCTCTCCCTGCATTCGCGGTGGTGGGGCGCACTTTGCATCTTTTCGGCACGTGGTACGAGCAATAAATACAACTATAATACAGCAAAAGAAAATAAACCAAAAATAGACACTTTTTAACAAGACCCGGTGTTGGGATAGTAGCAATATGTGTACAACGTAGCACCGCGTTGGAAGCTTGGTGGTGGCGTTGCTTCGGATCGCGGCTTCTAGGTTGGATATTGGGTGGGTATTTGGGTATGGTATTTTCTTTGCTGGTTGGGGTCAAAGGGATGAGATTATGACATCGCAATCACGTGGACGACGTTCGCCGAAACATGCACCTTTATGGAAAAAAGAAGTGGGTATTTGCAACGGATGAAGACACGAAACAATTACGACTACAACTACAACTACTGAATATCGTCACAAACGAGGGGGGGGGGGGTTTCGCCTGGTTTTCGTCTAGCCTAGCACTGTCTCCATTTGATATACACCGTGTGCGAGAACTTGGCGCTCTCCTTGGTAGCAACAAGCGTGCCGCTCGCAGCGGACCCCGTGGGCGTAAGGGAAACCTCGGAGTTGACGTTGAGCATGGATTCGCTGCCGCAGGGGGACCAGATGGACAGGGCGATGTCGTCGTGTTTGGTATATCTGCCGGTGAAGGGGCCGGCGATGACGAGGGAGGAGGAGACCTGTGGATGGATTAGCGTTTTTGATCTTTCGCTTGGGGGTAGACACGGAGATGGGTGGGGTGGGGTGGGGTAGGGGGAGTTCTTACCTGGTTGGTGTATCCCGAGAAGTAGTAGTTTGCTCGGACGACACCCCTGACGCCCGAATCCAGGTCGCCGTAACCAACGTAGTCGGCGCTGTACACGGCGTACTGGTAGCCCGGGGTGTATTGCAGTTGGATGTTGATCTGGCAGTTCTTGCGGGACTGGTCGACGGCTACGCTGGGGCCGACGGCTGCAGTGAAGTCTTTGCTGAAGTCTACGTGTTGTCGTTAGTAATGATTGTCATCCTTTTTTTTTTGGAAGTGGAAATGTGAGATTGAGGAAATTCTGTTGTACTTACAGATTGGCAGGATTCGGCTATCGGTGTAGTCAATATCGATGGAGCCTTGAGGACATCCGGAGCCACCAGATATGATGCCAGCGATCTTGAACGACGAGGGTGCAAGTGCGGGCGATGGGTCTGGGATGGGAGTGGCGATTGAGAGGGCCGCGAGGGCCAGGGCGGTGAATGTGTACTTCATGTCGAGAATGCAGATGTCTTTGAAATAAGATACTAAGATAGACGACCTGAGCAGTTGTTTGAGGGATTCAATTGATGATGTATAGAGCGATCTGAGAGACAAGAGGCAATAGTATTGATATGAAGGTGGTGAGCTTGATCTGAATATTAACCAGATAGGAAGGGAACAGGGCTCAATTTAAATGTTGAAGCATTCTCCCGGTACGAGAGGTGCATCACGACCCCCAAGGCTGTAGATTGTTCACGCCGTCTGGAGCAACAAGCAGGCCTCGGGTCTTGGCAGAGGAATGCAGACCTTGGGTACTCTTTGCCACAGACTGATCTCTCTTTCTGCCGACGAAATTGCTGGTGCGTCCGTACACGGGGGAACCAGACGCCACTTTGAAGCCAAACTCTGGCGGGCAAAGAACACGTTGGCTCTAGAACACTGATGAAGCTGGGACAAGGTCATGAAATGGGTGAAGTGATGGAATTGAAGGCTCCAAAAATAGCTCGCGAGCGGGCATCACCACAACGTGATGGTAGAAGCACGGGCTCGAAGCAGTCGAACACTCTATGGTTCAAATTGGAAGACGTGGTCGAGGTCGTGATGCGAACAAGGGCGGTTGATTGCACGCCGGGATGTGTGAAGCTTGATATAGTTTATTTAGCGAGGGTGTTGCCCGTCTTGGGCGCAGAGGTCCCGGGCTTCGTATCTTTCATAACGGCGCATATTGGCTTCCGACTCTTTTCTTCCCACTGCTTGCAGGAAGATGGCAGACAGGGATCTGGGCGGGCTATTGTTAGTATGGAGAGACGCTGGCTAATATGTTTGGCCAAGTGGCCAAGTGGAAGATATCGTGCTCGCCGGGTTTTACCAAGGGTCAGATTGTGACGGGCACGTGTGGCGAGAGGATGTTGCTGAATGAAGGACAAAAGTTTCTACTATTATACGAGTAATACTCTGTACGAGTACAAAGGTTTAATAGTAGAATAGAAGCGAACGAGCAATGTACAGACTCAGAGTATGTGGGGTGGGTGATGATGCGAGGCTTGCGTACATACATAAGCGATAGATGCACCAAGGATAGATAGGTTAGATCGATCTGGTTGCTGCCCACGTGCTAGCGTGTCTTGTTAAAACTCACCTCACCAATTGAGATGATGGCACATACAACCCACTTTCTTACCTTTGGTACCACCTTCATCCGACTGCTGCCGACGACGACGACAATGACGACGGCGACGGCGACGGCGACGGACAAGGCGATCATCTAATATGTAAGACACTTCAAACCGTGTAAGCCACCATGATGTCTTCTTGTGCCTTTCCCATATCAGTTTGACGTCACTCGTGTAGAGCCCTGTAGGAGAGCCGTCTCTCCCAACAGATGCACAACATAGAAGAGGCAGCACAACATAAAAGATGCAACACAACAAGAGATGGAACCCCTGGCACATGCAAACTTTGGAGCCCATGGACGCACGTGACTGGAGAAAGCAGCGTGCAGTTTTCCATGCTGTTTGTCCGTATATGGACGACTCATCCATCTCGAGTCGTCGTCGTCGTCATCGTCAACCAAGCTCAAGAGGGTAGAGGATTCCAATGATTCCAAGGGTGCAAGGCTAGTATGTACATGTACATTACATACTGTATGTATGTACAGTACATACATATTGTGTGTGGTATGCACAACTCCCACAAGTACGTACGTCAAGACTGGCCAATTCCAGCGTCGCGGGGAGCAGTAAACGTCTGTGATTGAACACAATGCCCCCGCTATTAAATGGCCCGGTGCAAGATTTGAATTGCGGGAGACCTACTAAAACCACCCACCACCCCGCATCGGTGACAATTTTGAAAGCTCGGGGCTCGCCACCACCCAAAAGTCCTTGGAGAAGTACCCTTTGTAATGTTAATTGCTGACAAGTAAGATGCTACCTCGATCAATCGAAGCAAGTACCGAGGAACAAGTCGTCCCTTTTCCGCAACGGCGCAACCACATTATTAGTGATCAGGACAAGCTCCAGCGTCATCACGCAGTCGCATTTTCCCATGCCTAATTGATAAGTTAGCTTCTGCCCACACTCCATCCTACTTTCCGCCTTGAGACAGACACTAGATACCCTTCTCGGTCCGCCTCCATAAGTACGACTCGCTCCCCCCGCCTTCTCCTCCTCATTGCTCACCTCCCTTGCTCTTTCACAGCCACCCCCCTTGCTCTTTCACAACACTTCTCCCTCCATCTCATCTCTTACACAATCACAGTCACAATCATGTCTCCCTCAAAGGTCTCTACCATCGAATACGAAAAGTTTTACAACATCATCGACGGTCAGCAGCGCGGAAGCGACAACATCCACCATGGCGTAAACCCCGCGACGGGCAAGGAGCTTTGGGATGTTCCTATCGGCTCCGAGAAGGATCTCAATGACGCCGTCGCTGCGGGAAAGAAGGCTTTCCCCGCCTGGAGAGACACTCCTGTCGAGAAGAGGAAGGAGATGCTGCTAAAGTTGGCCGACCTCTTCACCCAGCACCAAGAAGACTTCATCACACTGCTTTGCAAGGAATCGGGAAAGCCGGTATGTACTGATCTCTACTCAGCTCTCACTGCATGTGATGGAAGCTAAAATCTCCCCAGAGGAAGTTCGCGACCATCGAGGTCGGCGGCGTGGCTGGCTTCTGTCAATACCACTGTCAGTGCTGTCACTTCCGATTGATCACATGGTTCCGCATATACTGACTGCCAATCAGGCTCCCTTGAAATCCCCACGGAATCCTTCGAAGACGATGAGAAGACTGTCTACACCGAGTACACTCCTCTCGGTGTCTGCGGAGGTAAAATGAACAAACTGAAACGACAACCATCTGGGTCTAATATTCGGCAGGCATCATTCCCTGGAATTTCCCTCTCATCCTTTCCGTCGGCAAGATCGCGCCAGCAGTCCTGACTGGTAACACAATCATTGTCAAGCCATCGTAAGTTTTACTATTCCTCTAGGTCAAGCAAAGGCTCTGACAGACAGAATGCAGTCCATTCACGCCCTACACCGGTCTCAAGATGGTCGAGCTCGCACAAGAGGTCTTCCCACCAGGTGTCATCCAGGCTGTAGGCGGAAACAACGAGCTCGGTGCCATGCTTACGCTCCACCCCGACATTGCCAAGATCTCCTTTACTGGATCCATCGCCACCGGGAAGAAGGTTATGGAGTCCAGCGCAAAGTCGCTCAAGCGCGTGACTCTTGAGCTCGGCGGCAACGACGCGTCCATCATCATGCCTGACGTCGACATTAAGAAGATCGCCCCCGAAGTCGTCATGGGCGCCTTCCAGAACTCCGGCCAGGTCTGCGTGGCAACAAAACGAATCTATATCCACGAGTCTATCTATAAGGACTTCCTTGAGGAGATGGTTACATTTACAAAATCAATCAAGGTTGGCAACCCTGAAGATGGCGACAACCTCCTTGGCCCAATCCAGAACTCAATGCAGTACGAAAAGGTCAAGGGCTTCTTCGCCGATAGCAAGGCCAAGGGCTACAAGTTCGCCGTTGGTGAGCCCGATGTTGCAGCTAGCAAGGGCTTCTTCATTCAGCCCACCATCATCGACAACCCACCCAACGACTCTCAGATCATTGCCGAGGAACCCTTTGGTCCCATTGTGCCTACACAGCCGTGGTCCGACCTGGACGAGGTTGTTGCCCGCGCCAACAACACAAACACGGGTCTCGGTGCCTGCGTGTGGGGCAAAGACATTGAGAAGGCGTCCGCCGTCGCCAGGCGTCTAGAAGCCGGTTCCGTGTTTGTGAACAGCTACGAGAAGCCAACACCGCAAGCCATCTTCGGTGGACACAAGGAGTCTGGCATTGGAGGCGAGTGGGGTAAGACTGGCCTGCTTGCTTTCATGAACGCCCATGTTATCCACGTGTATAAGAACTGAGGAAAGGGGCGGATGTAAACTTGTACGAATGATGAATGATGCTTCAGATGCTGCGAGGGCAACCAAATGCCAAGAATGTAGGACAAGGACGTGAAATTCAATTCTTTTACCTACTACAAATCCTCGACCTGCTTTCCCACGGGTCTAGTTTCTTTTTCCCTCGGTGCGATGCTTTGCCAGAGCAAAAGTTCGGCGACATCTATCCAGGGGGGGCAATGTAACCCATGCCATCAGCATTAGACAAGACAAACCACAACCGCTTCAAAAGAAAGAAAGAAACTGCCCACCATCACCCGACCTCTTTTCTTCCCTCTGCACACAAAACACGCACGCGGCAAAAGCCCGTGTAATTCATAACTATTCCATGCCAGGGATTTATGCTTTTGTCCCATAGCATCCCAAGCCCTTATCCTAACCGCGCCAAGCCCAGCCCAGCCACAGGCTCGATGTCTCAAACGCGGAACATACATATGTACTGTAGCTATCGCATACCTGTGTAATACATACATACATACATACATACATACATACATGTCCGCAATCAACCCCCCGCATGCGTGCGTGCGTGTGTGCGTGTGTGCGTGTGTTATGTTTTATTCCTAACAAGGGGTAGGTGCCACGCCAGCCACGCCACATTGGCATACCATACATGGGACATTGGCATTGAATTGTGGAACATTGGCATTTGTTAATCATGGAACGTGGAACGTGGAAACGATGGCAAAAAAAAAGAAAAGGTCTCATGTGTATGTATGTATGTTATACATACAGTGTGTATGAGCGTCCCCCCTCACCCTCCCTCCCTCCCTCCCCTTGCACGACACGATATAACACGATATAATACAGTACTAGTACTACATACATACATACCTAGGTAAAATACGATACGATAGATACACAAATAATTCTTCCAAAGAAAGACATGCAATTACAATTACAATTAATTAATTACAATTGCAATTCAAGACGCCAAGTCGGTCGACCAACCAACCAACCGACCGACCGACCGACCGAACCCTTTGTCACACGTTTGAGAGCCCCCCCCCCCCCCCCCCCCCCGACTACGACGACGACGACGATGACGACGACGACGACGACGGATCCTTCCTTTCCCGAGAATTCCGCTTAAGAACGATGACGTTTATATATAATATATGTATGTATGTATGTATGTATGTATGTATGTATGTATGTACTGCTATTACATACATACATAGACACGTAGATACGTAGGTACATGTAGAACAAATAAACAACCACGTACCTTTTTTTTTTCTCTCCGCCAGCCAGCCAGCCAGCCAGCCAAAAAGGAAAGAAAAGAAAAACGACCTCGGAGTCGGAATATATATATACATATATATATATATATGAGATAAATAAATACCATTATTAATTACATCTTCTTCTTCTTCTTCATCATCGATAATAATAATAATAATAATAACAATCATGTATATATATATACCTATATAATTTATAAAAGTATGGAACGAATCCATTCGGTTCGGGTCGATTCAGTGCACACACACACACACACAGTAATTAATTAATTAATCAAACGTACGTACGTACGTACGTACTGACCGTTCAGCGACCGACGTGTATGTAACCATGTGCAGCAACGCACAGCAACGCACAGCAACGATGCACGACGTATATAGACTATCTATGTATGTATCTGTACATGGATGATATTGTAAAAAGAAAAAAAAGAAAAAATCAAGAGCCGCGGTTAAATATCGGTTCCCCCCCTACACACTACACTACACACACACTCGCGGCATACATGACAAAAACATAATATGTAACAAATACTACCTTCCACTATCTCTCTCTCTCTCTCTCTCTCTCTCTTTCTTTCCTTTTACCTCGTCTTGCCTCGTTTTGCCCTTGCCCTTGCCCTTGCCCTTGCCCTTGCCACGTTGTTGCGTTGTTGCGTTGTTACTAGGGTCTGTCTTTCTTGGCGGGGTAAAGTTGGATATGCACATACATACATACATACTACCGTACCGGTACGAGGTATTACGGATAGGAGGATTCTTGATGCAGGGACGGGTAACACGAGTCCCGGGACGGGGACGGGGACGGGACGGGATTGGTATTGGGCATGTGCAAGACGGATATGCAAGACGAGAGAAGGGTGACAATGTGCTGAGAATCTATGCATGTTTGTAAATAATGCTTGGAATTTAAGGCTTCTAGAAGATTTACACGAAAAAAAAAGAAGAACAAAAAGAAAAAGATTTGGTAGTCATGACTCGCAGTAGCAAAATATATATCATGAACAATATATATGACGAACGAGTTTCTATGCAGGTATCATGTGATATACAACTTCTGAAAATAGCAATCATAAAAGCATATCGCTGAAAGTTATGATGGAAACGCCTATTCTCCAAATGGGTAAAGTTTTAATTCAGAATGGTATGCTTCCTTCTCTTCCTCTCATGCCCGCCGACGGGATAACCACATACTCGTCTGCAACAACAACAACCCCTCCAACTCTATGCCAAGCACTGCCTAGCCTTTTCTTCTTCTTCAGAGACGTGTCGTCTAGAAATGCTCCTTCCAGAACTTGAAGTTGACTTCCTGGGACGTAGCTTCCTTGCAGGCAAGCTTGATGTTGCGAGCCGCCGCGTTGGGTCCGCAAAAGTACACACCGACGTCGGTTCTCAGGGTGCTCTCGAGTCCGCTCATATATGTGCGATCAATGATACCATCGCGCATTCCGCAGAGTAGACGTGGGAAATCCGGACGGCCAAAGTTCGTTCTCGACTTGAGCTCGGTGAGGGGATCCTTGTCAGTGCCGACCGAGTTGAGGACAATGTTCTGGGCGGTGTTGATGTCGATCTTCTGGGTAAGGTAGGTGTGAATGCGCAGAAATTGCTGGTCTTCGGTGCCACCCAGAGATTGTGCCTCGAGAGAGGAGAGAAGGGTCTGGAACCACTCGAAAGAACTCGTGTCTCTGCAAGCCCAGATGAATTCGACACGGCGGAGACGCTTGGGCGGGTTGGGGCTCATGCGGAGGTGATAGATGGACTTTAGAATCGAGGCCCAGGGCGTGACACCGATACCGGTACCGATGAGAACAGCGATTTCATTCTCAAAGACATCCTCGGCAGGGGCTCCATAAGGACCATCGATACGGAGGGCGGGCATCTTCTGGCCGTGCTGTAGCGCGATCTCGTACATGCCCATGGGGTCTAGCTCATCATACAGTTTGGATTGCGATTGTCCAGCACCGAGAGCGTCAGCTAGAGCGCAGGTGAAATCTCCAACCTGTCGGACGTGGACGGAAATGTACGGGTCGTTGGGACACGAGGTGATGGTGAAGGGATGCCATTGATGGTAGCTGACGTCGGGGCAGTTGAGGAACAGCCATTGGCCAGGCTTATACTTCATGCTGGGCTTGGTGAACTGAATCTCGACGGCGTCTGGGTACATGTTAGTCTGTCATCAACGTCGTCGCGGGTTGGAAACATGAGACTCACCATACGGATGGCGGACGACCTTGACAATCTGTGTCTGACGCCTGCAACGAATTTCACGGTACAGACGATCGGCCAGGTACAGACCACCGCCTACAAGCTCCCATCGCCAGCCCTCATAGCCAATGCAGTGGGCCCAGAAGTTTGCTCCGGCGAAGGGTGAGATGGGTTCTGCCGTGTCTCGGACGAAGCAGTTGGAAGCGTGCGTGTACATTCCAAGGAGAAAGGGGATGAAGAGGTGGTGAGTGTACCAGAACGTCTCGAACGACTGCTGTCTGATCTTGTGGTGGGCGGTCGTGTAGATGAGCAACATGCAGAGAAGCATGATGTGTCCGGTGATGCCACCAGCCTGGTTGTAGTGGATCTGGAGAGCCAACTCGGGACGAACTTGGGTCTTTTCGACGTTGTAGAAGCTGTTCGGAATTAGCTTCTGTGCATGGGTTTAAAAAAAAAAAGAAGAAGAAAAAAAACTTAGATCAGACATACTTGACGTAATGGGCAGAAGTGTGGATGATGGTGAAGAGAAGCATGCCATAGGCGACCTGTCGGTGGAACCACATGGACTCGTCGAGGGGAAGCCATCTGACCTTGGGTCTGATCATTCGTAAGATGTTTCTGCACATGGGCATCACAATGACCATTGTATCCACCGACAGGACCAGACCGGCACCCCGAGATATCCAGACGGAATATTCCAAGGCATTAAGTCCGGCGAGACGTATGTCGTGGGCCTGTTTGTACCTTGAAGTTCACGTCAGCGGCAATGCCTGAGGCAATAGATATGCAGTCTAGTCTTACCATCCGATGGCGAATAAAGCCCAGTGGAAGCCCCAGAAGAAGAAGTAGAAGATGCATTTCTTCAGTGTGAACAACTGGCCCCATTCGGTTGCCATGGCGAAGATGGTCTACGGTATTTGAATCCGATAGTGATAAAAGATGCTCTACACGGGTATCCAAATGCAAAGCATCAAGCAAGGGAGATGTGATTACAGCGACAATTAAAGAGTGTACGTGGGAATAAAAGCGAACGTCGACCGGAAAAAGAGAGGATCCAGTGCGTGTTCAACCCGGCCAGCCAGATAACGAAGTGAAGTAAAGAGTGTCGGTGTCGATGTCGAAGAGACGGTCTCGGAGATGGAGGGGGGAGGTAGAGATGACGACCAAGGCAAAAACCCAGGAAACCAAGGGTTATTAGAATCCAAGTTGAGGGTGCCTATGGCGCAGATCAGGTGGATCTCGAAGGAGCCGTGCGCTTGCGGGTGGAGCGACGCGCTGCGATGAAACGACAGGCCTACTCGGAGCGGGCGTGGCTCAAACCAGGGCCCCGGTAGTTTGCTGTATACTAGAAGGGTAATAATGAAGGATGACAGTTGGCAGGTTCCCGAATGCAATCGAACACGGGCTCAGGGTAATTTGGGACCAAAGCTCAAGAGGGTAGTCAGCGGTCAGTGGTCGAGGGGTGCAGCGGGTGTACGGCTATACGAGGGCGCCCGTTGTATGAAGAGCGTCTCAAACCTGAAGCGCCAGGCACAGAACCATTACTTGCCGTAGTGGGTGAAGAAGGGTTTTCGGATGCCTTGAGGCCGCACCCTGATATTCCTACAGTAAATAATGCACAGTGATGGCGGCGGAGCGAGCGCAGGTGTTGGGGGTTTCTGCTCTACGGAGAGCGATGCTGGATACAAGGCACGAGGGGGATGGATGAAGAGTGGACGGTGGTTCTTGAAATGGAATGTGGCAATTTGCAATTCGCAATTTGCAATTCGCAATTCGCAATTCGCAATTCGCAATTGTACAGAGGTTGAGCAGATTTGACACTTGGACGACTTCCCGTGTGCGTGCGTGTTTGCTTGCCTGAGCCGTCACTCTGACAGTTTGACCGTTGTGGCAGACGGTTCGCGAGCGTGTTCGTGGTGGTTCGAGTCGCTGGAGGAGGTTCTTAGTATTGGTCTTCGCGATGAGGTCCTGATACGCAGGGGTGGGTGCGGTGAGACAGTCCACGTTGGAGAGAAGCAGCGAGTTCAAGGGTGACGAGGAGCGCGGAGGGGTACTGTCGTTGTTTGTCGTCTATGGCAGGTCACGGACAACAAGAGCGAAGCGTACAGGTACGAGATGACCTGAGTGTAGTAATGGGAGTGAAGATGCAACAAGTTGGAAGAATGCCGTCGTGGCATGTGTGGTTGTAAAAGTATTTCCTTGAGCCCAGCAGTGCGGCGGTGACCTTGCACTGTGGGGGGGGTGCGTCGTGGAGACTTGGGGGACAAGGAGGAGGAGGAGTAGGGCGCGAGTCGTGCGAGTCGTGCGAGACTTCGTGGAGCCGCCGGGGCGTGATGAATCTTTTCACGAGATTTCATGGTGGTCATGGTGGTCATGGTGGGTGAAGGCACATGGATGCTGTGGTTGGTAGCATTTGGGACTGGGGACTGGGGGCTGGGGGCTGGGCATGGCGGGCGTGGCGGGCGTGGCGACACCGTTGCAGCCAACCAGACTAGTCATTTAGCCGCTCACTAGTATTCCCCCCCCCCCCACCCCTTGACCCATGGGTAAGCGATGAGCGAGTGACGAGGGTAACTATATTAGGGCAACATCAACTATTAATTATGTACTTGTATGTACATATCATGTATCAATTCACCACTCAACTCTAGTCGGCCAGATTGCCCAGATTGGTCAGATCGACCAGATCAGCCAGATCGGCCAGGTCTGGACGGCTCACGAAGAGGTCGCTATCGGGGCCGTCTTGTTAGCCTTGGTTGTCTTGGTTGTCTTTTTGTCTTGGTTGGAGCGGTGACAAGGCATACGAGGTGCAGACGCAGTGATGAGAGGCGCACTCGGCACTCGCAGTAGCACTTGCAGTGGAACTTGCAGTGGAACTTGCAGTGGAACTCGCAGTGGAACTCGCAGTAGATTGAAGAAATAGCGAATAGTGAACATAGACAAAGTAACAGTAGAAATGTGGCCGTGACTCTCGCCGACTTCCCAATTAGGAAATACTCGGTTCCGGTAATAATTAATAATCATCTCATTCATCATCAAGATTAACGTGACGTGGATGCTCACGCTCTTACTGTGGTAGTACATAGTAATATTCCGCGTGGAAATTACCGCAGTCTGAAAACATTGTCAGACCATGTTGTTTGAGGAGCAGGACCATTGCAGATTGCAAACTACAAACTGCATACCCCCACAGGTTCTCGGTTCTCGGTTCTCGGTTCTTGGTTCCCAATTCTCAGTTCTCAATTCTCAGTTCTCAATTCTCAGGCCAGAGGTAGGCAGCGACAAACAACGTCGGACGATTTTTTCCAAAATGTCAGCCCATTATGTTTTCAGTGACGACGATAAGCTTTTTGGACAAGGCGCGGCATGACAAAACTCAATGGTTTGATCTTCTGTTCCCTGAGGCTTTGGTGTGGTTCGAGGGGGGGCCATGGTAAAACCTGAGGCGACATGGGACAGCCGGGACTCAGGCATCCGCAGTGCGTTATTACATATCTAGGTATTACAGTACGAATAGTTACCGGTAGTTGTAATTGAATTGATCATCAGGGCCGGCAACTGGACTGCTAAATTATGTATTCATGCCGGATTGCTTTCATGCACGACTGACTGCTTTATGCCACCAAGGCTCATCATGTGCTACCTTTGTACCAGTACGACAGTAATACCGTACAGTATTGCCAATTGGGATTGCGCCACGGCCATGCTCGGTGTGACAAAGTACTACAATGCCAACCTCTGTATGGTGCCATTGTAGGAAGCAAGTTCATTGGCGGCACACTTGGCAGACCACGTGCCCTACTGATATCCTTGCCAAGCACGTGAATGGGGCTCCCAATAGGCCAGCACCAGGTTCGTCTTAGTACTAGCGTGCATGGGAGAAGCTGTACAAACTTACTACAAAGTATATAATTATGTATTACTGGGGTGTCTGCCACATTAAATGCATCAGATACTCAGAACGGACCAATCATTTTGCCCAAGACTAGGATAGTAACAGCGGCTGCTGCCCCATGGCGTGCGCAGCGACATCCTGCCCATGCACTGCACCCATGCACCCATGTTCCCCCTCCCCATCCCCCATCGTCACCTTCAGCCTTCAACCCGCCCCTCGGCGCATAAACTCTCTCTACTTTTACGGCCCCTCCCCTCCCCTCCGCATCTCGTCGTGACACGCTTCCGGTATCGACATTTACCCAAACATTTCTGCCTTCAGCGTCCTGAGACCAACACGCCCTGACTCTCAAGCCCCCCCCCAAGCCCCTCCCAAGCCCCTCCCATCCATCGCCTCTGGCGCCCGTCAAGGCCTTTCAAGCCTCTCAACTGCCTGCCTCAGCCCACCACAACCCACAGAAAGCCTCACGTTCCAAGATCTATCTAGTCCGTGCCTCAGTCTCGTCTCGCCCCCTTCCTGGATCGTCAACCACGAGCCTTGCGCACCCACCACTCGTAAAAGACCAGTAACCGCCTTGGGCCACGGGAGCCTCGACACCTGGAATATCAAAACCCCCCAGTTGCCCGCTCCCACCAGATGCACTTCTGTCGTGGCTACTGGTAGCTCGCTGCGCGAATCCCCCACCGTCGTTCAAGTTACTTGTTCATTCTCTTTTTTACCGCCGGGTCGGTCTACTCGTCCTTTCTTTTTTTTTTAATACCTTCTTTTGACGCCTCCCAAAAAAAAACTACCACTACCACTACCACCACCACCACTCTCCAATTCACCATGGGAAAGTTAATCAAGAACCACTGGGCCCGCCTGATCGTCCTGACAGCTGCTGCCTGTATGTACTGCCGAGCATGAGGCTCCAATATCCACATCATCATACAACTGTGAATATTCATCTGACCTTGACCCAGACCAAATCGCTGCTGCCCTCGAAGCCTTCTTTTGGCCCAAGATCTTCTGGGATTTCCTCACCAAGAACCTCGACGGCGCCGTCAAACCAATTCCCGCCCTCCAAATCATCAACCTCCTCCTTGGCATCTTCGGTCTATTATACGAGTGGCCCCTCTCCTTCATCGCCGGCACCGGTTTCCACCGGTCCATCGAAGCCCGCCTCATCATCTACCCTCTCAGTGCTCTCTCCGCCCTCCTCATCTACCAGGGAACCAACTCGGGACTGTATTACATTGTCGGCATGATTGCTTACTTTTGGGCATATAGCGAAGGCGAGGTATGTTCAACATGTACTGTTATACAGTCTCGATGCATGATTTACTAATTCTCTACCAGGTCGTATGTCCCGAACCATGGACACTACCCAAACGCGGTTCAGCAGCTCGGGGACGAGTCTAGTCGGGCCCAGTTCATAACTTCTCCTCCTCCTCCATACCCACAAGAAAATGGCCTGAATTCTCTTACCCATTCTCTTATAAAGGACGACGGTTGTCATCTCCCCGACCATTTTCCCTGTACTCTATCTCAACCCACTCAATCAATTCGAGACCGCATTTTGCTCTATACCAAATCTATTCCGCTCAGCGGAGGCGTTATACACGGCTATCATCACTTCATCATGGATAGGATTTTGGCAACAACCCTTTTTACGTTAGGAATTTTTAAACCACAACACTTGTATTCTTCTGGCATGGACTCTTTCTTCTTGTCCCCTTTGACGAACGGCAGCGAGTGAACGATTACGAGAGCGACTAGAGAAGAAGGGAGGAAAAAGATATATAACAAGAGAATCAGCAAGGTTGTTACCAAGGTCGATCATTCATTGACCACTTGTCCTCCCATTGACCATTTCTCCTCCTATTGCAACATGATTATAATAATAATAATTATTATTATGATGATGATGATGATGATGATGAAGATGTGGAACATTGCAATATAGTGCATCAATCAACCAACTGACGATTTGATTTCTGCCCATGAAGACTCGCACTCTTACTCGTCAAACAAGAATCTCGGGAATTACTACTCATGCACGGATTCCTGAGCCGCTCATCTATCTATGCATCATGATCCAGCCGCCTTTTTCGCCTCGGGCAGGCAAAACCTGCACTTGCCAGGCGTTGCAAGTTTCAGGCACGCAACACCACCGCCTGATCGCCTCGCCCCCTCGTTATAGGGCCCCACCCACCCACCCATGCATGCACGTCTCCCTCCCCCACTCGACTATTGCGTAGCCATTTTCTTTACTTTTTTTCTTCTCTTTCTTTCTTTTCTTCCTTTGTTCCTTTGTTCTCTACATATTTTCCCATGGTCATTCCACATTTGCCGAGCACGCGCTTGTCTCCATTCTGTCTTGGGGATGACATGATGTTGCTCTCGGCGAAGTTGTGCCGACTGGGGGTATCGCTGGCAACTACTCGGTTAGTTGTATGTATGTACAATATGTATGTATACGTACCCTTTGTACCTTTTGTAAACAGTACATATACCCTCCACCCTCCTCATACACAAGGGTATACCAATCAATGTTTTGCATGCACGTCGTCGTCGCAGCATGGAAGCGACATTCCAGGTACTCATGTCATGTCAGATGGGGTCAGATGGGGTCGGTTGGTCGGTTCGGAAACGTGGTGTGGCGCATGGCGCGTGGCATGTCGTGGTTGGTGCGTTTGTTGAATATCATTGATTTAAATCCGACAATGGCCAAACCAAATTGTTTTTCCTTCGAGTTTGGGACTAATAATTGATTGATTGATTGATTGATTGATTGATTGATTAATTAATTACCTACATACTACAATGTATATAATGTATACAATGTATATGATTAGGTACTCGGGTGTATATATATGTACTGTACCAAGTATGCCATAGTACGAGGTGCTTTTGTTTGTTTATTATCTTGTTTAATCATCTTTCCTATCTAGCTAGCTAACCACGGCGTTAATAACGCATACGTGTTTCTAATAATAATAATATATATATATATATATATTTATACAATGTGTATGTATGTATTTCAATATCCCTCCTGATAAAGAATTGGATGGATGGATGCCATATTAGTTAGGAGGGGGGTGGGGGTTTTTTTTCTTTCTTCTTCTTCTTTCTCTGGGTTGGAATACATAATACATACGCGACGACATTTATGTATGTACAGTACATACTGTATGAGGAATTTATTTATTCTACTATTGATTGGATTGGATTGGATTGGATTGGATTGGATTGGATTGGATTGGATTGGATTGGATTGGACTGATGATGCATGCATCCCCTTTTGCGCGCAAAACTCGTACTCGTATTCGTACCTGTATGTATGTATGTACATGTACATGTACATGTACATATATAATAATTACTTATTCATCCTTGTTTATCCATCTATTCATCTACATATTCTCCTCTAAAACGACGACACCTGGTACAGTATATACAAATGCCTACTACCTACAACTACATACGTATGTACAATCCATTCCTCCTAACTAACACATCCCTCCCTCCCTCCCTCCTCCCGCTAATCTAATCGCCTCGTCTCGTCTCGTCTCATCATGATCCCTTCCTTCCTTCCTTTCCGCTGCACGGGTGCGGCGTAGTGTATGTAGACATGTGTGTATGTACATATGTACTAGGTAAGGTAGTCCACACTATGTACACAGTAACACACCCTGCCATAGCCTATCATACCCATACCTTACCAGACCGTGCGAACATGGGGTACGTACATATGTAATACATATACATATACATAGTATACTAATATACATAATATACGAGGTACATGTGCATGTGCATGTGCATGTGCATGTGGCACGGCACGACACGACTCCGCTCTTCTCCGGTCCGGTGGTATTTAGGGGAGGCTATGTATACTGTACTGTACTTATGCGGATGCGGATGCAGGTTCAAGTGCAAAATTTATTGGTGGGGGGGCATGTGGCATAAATGTGCGAGTGTGGCACAGCACAGCACACCACAACACAGCTTATAATTATTATTGTATCTATCTATCCATCTATGTACTACCCTCGCCTACACGGCTCCGTCACCAACCATCATTCATGGCACACCCATATCATTTTCTCCGGATTAGGCGGACAAGTACATACAGTACACGACATGATTGTCCTCTCCTATCCTCGTTGCTCATCCAGCCAGAGGCCTCCCTCAGGCGCTGCTGCTGACATGTTCCATTGCTCCTCCATCCATGACACCCACGTCCGAGACGGCATCCTCGGTCAGTGTTCCGTTTGCGACGAGGCCGTTGGCGTCTATGCCCATGTCTGCGATTCCAACCTCGACCTCGTTCCCAGTGCACCAAGCCTGGATTTTGGCCTCGACGCCGTAGGTCTTGTTGAAGTCGGAGAAGTGTGAGAATTTGGACGTTATCGCCGTTTGGACCGAGTCGATGCTGTTCTTGCAGTCGAAGGCTATATCGTCGTAGGGTGCGTTCTTGTCGTTGCCCGACTCGATTGTGACCTTCTGTTCAAAGGGGCCAAAGATTCAGCGCAGCTCACCAAGACGTTGATATCATTCGTGCGCCTTTTCCAACTTACAATGTATGCGTTGTTGCCCATTACTGTCGCCACCTCGAAACTGCTCGACACGAAGCAAAAGTGATGCGATTTGGTCTTGAATGCACTTCCGTCCTCCAACCGCGTCCACTTGCAGTTTTTCTCAATGTCAGCTAGAATCCCCACGAGGGGCCAAAGTCAGTGAGTGCACTTGTTCAAAATGTGATCAAAAGCGTTAGGCGTGGGGGGGAGGGGGGGGGGGGGGGGGGGGGGGGGGGGGGGGGGCTAGGAACCGAATAGGTAATTAATTAGGCATTGCAGCAACTTACGCTGGGATTGGACGAATGCTGCCGCCGTGTCAATGAGGGCAAGCCGTAAATCTGTAGCCATGCCGTCGGGGAAATGTGCGCCTGTCACACGAATATTGATCCAGCCGTTGTCCCAATGTCTATCGTCCCACGCGTACTCGATGCCCTTGACGCTGTAGTAGTCCTTTGCCCCAGTCTTACAAGGACTCCAACCTTTGAAGTACTTCTCTGGGCACAGCTTGTATAGTGCATTCCTCACCTCGTCGCCAAGCGGATCTTTGCACCATTGGCCCACATTCGACCATTTCTTGTCTATGACGACTTGGAGTGTGGGTTTGGCCGGGACCTCATGAATTCCGGGGCGGTTAATGCGAGCGTCGAGCGGATAAGTGGGTGTGGGATCCACTGAGTTGTCCATTGCAGGATTATCCATGGAGACGACGCTGGTGAAGGGGACCGTGACATTACCGGCGAATGCAGTGCACACTGCCCAAAGAAGAAAGAAGAGGAGCCTCATGACGGAGGATGGGTTTATTGGAAAGTTTTGGTCGCAGGTGTACTTTGGAGGTAGCGGAAGGTGGAGGTGGAGGTAAAGGTGGAGGCGGAGGTAAAGGTGGAGGTGGAGGTGGAGATAAAGGTAAAGGTAGAGGCGGAGGTAAAGGTGAAAGCCTCGCAAAATTTCAACGAAGAAGGTGTGGAGTAGATTAAAAGAACAAGAACAAGAACAAGAACAAGAATCGAAAGAGTCAAAAAAGAAAAACAGAGCTAAAACATATACAATCGCGGGTCGAAGCGGTAAGTGAAGAATAGCAACCGGCCTTGGCGGGCGAACGAGGCAGCAACAAGTGAAAGCAGCACCACGCAAGCTAGAGTGACGGAAAACAAACCCCTCTCCCCCCTCCCAATCTTTGTTCACGCAAAATAACAACGTCGAGTCTTCGAGCCGTCGAATTCTCACGCATGGGTCATCATCATGATCAATCATCAATCATCGCCTCGGTCTAACAACGTAGGACTTTTCTCTCCTTGTAAAACTACGATATTCCCGTCTCTCCATTTCTCCAGCTCTCTCTCATGCGAGGAGTATGTATGACTCAAATGGCGGTGTATATGATAGTGAGAGTGAGAGTGGGAGATATATATATATATAGGGAGAGAAAGAAAGCAGCACAGACATCACCTTTGTTTCCCCTAACCCCTAACCCCCAACCCACGCAGACGAAATCAAGAGGGACGATTCATTTATTTATACCAGGACACACACCCGCGAGAAACAACAAGAACTCACAAACAAAAAAATAACTATAATATCAAAGACAGAATTTTTCAGTAACTTCTGGAAACTAATGATGAAATCCGAGACTGGGTCCCGAAACGAAGATCAGGAGAGCATGTATGTATATAAATAAAGGGGGGAAGAAAGAAAACAAAAGCGATAATATCTGCACAGCAATAATGGTCAAACAGGTCAAGCAAGACTACACACACACTCGGCTGTTTATTCGGTAGCAAAACCCTTGGCGTGGAAGTGGAAATCGAGATCCCGCTCACCTCATCAACGGGATATGACTAACCATGGCAAACATGCCAGGAGAGGGGAAAAAAAAAGAGAGAGAGAGAGAGAGAGAGAGACGACTTCGCAATACCCTGACTGTGTGTGATTCATACTCGTAGAGACTAAATATAGGACCTGATGTCGACTCTTCCTTGGCATGGAATTCTTCAGACATACCCTTTCCACACATCAAACCATAAATATATACTGTAATTATTGTTTTGCATCGACTTGTCTCATCTTATCGATAGGCTACCCGGGTCCGATCTATGCAGCATCGTGGCCACAGATTGATTGGCGGCTGCTTGTTCGGCGGTTATTATGAGGCTGTGCTAATTATTCCGAGCTCCCCACCATCAAAGGTGAATCTCGCCCATATCTCCAATCCGGGACACACAGGACATCCTTCACGCGACAAACCTTGGCGTTATTTCCTGTCTCTTGAAACTCACGGTGAGCGATAAATAGTGGGCGCCTACACAGTAGCAGAGGCCATGGAATGTATTGGAGGACGTTGCCGTTTAGATGCCGGCGTCTATACAACACATCAGAGAGCGTCCATTAGAGAGCGTCCCTTAGAGAGCGTCTATTTGGTCTTCGCAATCGACACCACATTCCTTAGTGTCCCAAACGGAAGCACATCGGCAATCCTCTTCTTACTGGCAAACAACATGACAAATCTGTCCAATCCACATCCCCACCCACCCGTCGGGGGCATCCCCCACTCCAAGACCTCGAGATAGCTTTCATCGACTGCACCCTCGCCCTCGGCATGCAAGCTGACTTGCTGCACGAATTTTCGCCGCTGCTCGAAAGGTGAATTCTCTTCTTCGTAGGCGTTGACGTACTCGCGGCCGTTGATGAATAGTTCCACGCGGGAAGCGACCCGTTGACCGGTAATATCGTCTACATAAGACTTGGATAGCGGAGAAAGGGCTTCTGGGTGCTGCGTGATGAAGGTTGGGTTCTTGCATAAAGGCTCGATATACTCCTCGGCCAGGGTGTCGAGAAGCCGTGGAAGTGTAGGATTATGTGGAACGGAGATTTTGAGATCTTCAAACATGGCGAGAAGTTCCGTGGCAGCATTTTCGGATGCCAGGTCGGGTAGTTTACGGCCAATTGCCTCTTCAATCGTCGGGATGAAAGGGAGCTGCGCAAAGGGAGCCTCGAAGCTGACGTCTGTTGGTGCAGCAAGTGACGAGAACTTCTCCTCCCTATATTCTTCAATTGCCATGTGCAGACCTTGGATCAGTCCTTCTGTCTTCGCGATTAAAGACGAGAGCGTAGCTCCCACTTCGTAAAACTCGCAGATGGAAAACTCTGGGTTGTGCGTATTGTCGACGCCCTCGTTCCGGAAGACGCGACCAATTTCAAAAATCTTGTCCTGGCCACCAACGACTAGTCGCTTGAGGTTTAGCTCGGGTGCTATCCTGAGCCTCACTGGTATATTCGACAATTCGTTTGCGACGGTCTCGAAGGGTCGAGCAATGGCACCCCCGGCACCGACATCGAAGATGGGTGTCTCCACTTCGAGGAACCCGCTATCCTTGAACCAGGCCCGAATGTATTCATATATCAACGCCCGCAGCTTGAGAATCTCGGCAGGCTCGTCGCTTGTAAGCTGGTGCACATGCGGTCGGCGTGCTAACGTTTCGGCATTGTCGATTTTCTCTGGGATGTGGTGCAGGCATGGTGCTACTATTTGGGGTATCTCGGCGACGAGCAAGGAGAGCTCACCAGAAGAGGTTCGTGTAGGATTTCCCGTTACGGCTTTTGTATGTTAGATTTGTGTGAATAGGTAATCAAAGGCATTACTTGCCAACCCAGTCGCCATTTCGGACGACCTTTTTAAAGCTCTTGAAGCTGTCTTCGAGACAGCCATGGCCAAGAATGAGCTTCTTCAGGTCAATCATTGCCTGTAACCTCTCGCCATCCCGCTCGATGTCGAGGAACATCAACTTGGACCCAAGGAGGCGGACAGAGGTGACCCTTCCTGACGTTGTCAACTTTGTGGTCGATGGCTACATGGTGTTGAGCGCATACCGAGAAGTGATACGACGGTGGGATTAGTGTTCTGGAGGCTGCTGTAGGTGGTCTGAAACTCCCGAGTGGACATTTTCTTCACCCCAGGACGATGTTCCAACCGCGGATGATAGTCGCTCAGTGGCTGCATCTTCCGAAGCTGGTCAAGTCGCTTCTGCTTCTCGACATCGTGCGGGCCGGTGTACGCATCGTTCGAGGCTGTCTGGGCGAACCTCCGTTGGATGGATTGGTATACGTGGGCGTGCTCGGGCCTCGCGATGGGCTGAAAGCCTCGGGACAGGCAAGGTCTGAGGAATGGGAGCGAAACTCTACTCATGCTTGGGTCAGTCAGCGTGAGCAACTCTAGAAGGCCAGGAGGGTCGAGGAAAGGATGTATATCAGATATGTGCTATAGTATTGTGAAATCAACCGCCCGGAGGCGTCATTCGCAACGGTTCTTGAATTGTTCATCATGAAAGCTGGAGCCGTTCCCGTCGATGCGAGAAGGATTACGGGCAGTAAGAGAGGCTACATACCTGTGAAAGATGGTGTCGTGTCGTGTCGTGTCGTGTCGCGTTGAATTGGTCAATTGAAGCAGCGTGTACTCGCTCACCTGTACCCGTCCGCAAATCTCCTGCTGCAGTCTGTGGTCCCTCACCCAACTGTTTCTGCAAAACTGCTGAGGCGCTGCAGCTCGGCCGTCTAAGCGAGAGCACGTGATCAGATTAGCGTACGCGCTAGTCCCCGTGTATATAATGCCTTCAATCCCCCGTCCCCAATTCTCTTCTTCATACTTGTGAGCATTTCCCACCCCTCCTGCCAACTTGACAAGACTTACTAACCCGTTCTAGACCTTGTTGGGATCACTGAGCTCATGATTTCAGTCGATCAAGCATCTGTCACCTGTATCGCACAGCACGGAGTGGTGGTGCTTTGAATCTCCTTCGGGGGCTTCACCGGCGGAATTTTTGCTGGTCTGCCTTTGCGGCATCTTTTTCATTGATTACATCGCTTGCGATGGATTGAGGAAGAGGGTAGTGAATTGAATTGAACAAGGGCGATGATGAGTTGTTAGCTGGCGGATGGAGTGGAGTTTGTATTGTCATGCTGCCGGGCTATTGTAAATGTGTTCTCTTTCTTTGCCCACGTACGACTTGAAGGAGGCTCACTCGGCCCACACGGAAGAAATAACAGTCGTTAACAACCACCATTGTACTACGACGTTGAAGGAAAGCTTACTAGACTCGATTAAAGGTGCTGAAAAGGTGATGCAGCTGTTCTCGCCCGTCAAGCAATCACCATTAATTACCATTAATTATTACCATTACAGGACGGACCCACGGAAGAGGCGCGGCCACGGATGCACCCAGCCCATCAAGGTTCTTCTTCCCCCAGGTCAATATAAAAACACACACACACCCCCTTCGACGACGTTTACAACATGCAACCTTCACTTCACTCGCCAATTCTTTCCTGCCGTTCGTCGCGCCGCTGAGCCTCGGTTTATCGTTAGTTGGTGGCAACGGCAGCCGCCAAGTGTCCCCCCTCCCGTACATCAAGCCATCCTACGTCAACATGACAATCCGACCCGCGCAAATTCAAATGTCCCTAGATTCTCATATCCATCGGATACAAAGGGCAACACATGGCGGCACCTGTCAGATTCCCCGAACCAACTCCGTGGGAACCCGTCGAGATACACAAGTCATGACGTAGAATTGACCCAGTTGGGCTTGTGTAACAAGGGCATACACAGCTTCGAAAGTGCCCTCATAACCGGCACTTGAGTTTGGTGCTATGTACCTGCCACGGCTGTATGTCATTGATTGTAGATCCCTTTGTAGGTACATGTAGAAAAGGAAAGTGTTTCCCTCTTCTATTAACTGGACTTTTTTATATACCTACCTCCTGCCCTCATCTACAAATTATACCCCACCAAAACACTACTTCTCCCCAATACCTACCTCACCACAGATATTTCAACCATGGCCATGTCCCAGGCAGCCTACAAGGCCGAGCAAGCCATCGGCCATGACGACAACTCGCTCACCGCACAGGATATTACCCACCCCTCCATCGCCGAGGGCACCGGCTCCAAGACAGAGACCATGAAGGCGCTCGCCTGGATGGGCAAGAACAAGGTCGAAATCGTCACGGTCCCGAAACCCTTAATCGTCGAACCAAAAGACGTCATCCTCAAAATCACTGGCTCTACAGTCTGCGGCTCAGATCTGCATCTCCTACATGGCACAGTCGTGGAATTGGAAAAGGGCGATATCCTGGGCCATGAGTTCTGCGGCATCGTCGATGAGGTTGGTCCAGAGGTGACCAAGGTGAAGAAAGGGTGGGTTTCTCATTCCAAAGTCCTTCCATAGTTGAGCCTCGACCTGATAAGCATCCCAGTGACCGCGTCGTAGCCTCCTTTCAGATCGCCTGCGGATCCTGCTACTACTGCAAACAAAAGCTCTCGTCGCAATGCGAAAAGACAAACTCAAACACCATCGAGAATGGCATGTATGGCGGCCGTACAGCAGGCATGTTCGGCTACTCCCACTTCACAGGCGGCTTCGCAGGCGGACAGTCGGAATACACTCGTGTTCCCTTTGGCGACGTCAATCTCCTTCCCCTCCCCGATAATGTACCCGATGAACAGGGTCTCTTTCTCAGCGACGTGCTGGCCACGAGCTGGCATTGCGTCGTCGACACTGGCGTCAAGAAGGGCGATGTTGTAGCCATTTGGGGCGCCGGACCCATCGGACAGATGGCGGCCGAGTTCTCGCTCATCAACGGTGCGAAGAGGGTCATCATGATTGACTCGAATTGGCGTGTCGACTACGTTAAAGACAAGTACCCACACATCGACACCATCGACTTCTCGAAACTCGCCAAGGGCGAGTCGGTGACCAGCAAGTTGAAGGAGATGTGCGATAACCGCGGTCCCGACGTCAGTCTCGAGTGCGCGGCGGGCGAGTACGCAAAGGGCTGGGCGCATTACTTTGAGATGATGCTCGGTCTGGAGACGGACACGAGTGAGCTCGTCAACGAGATGATCACTAGCACGAGGAACTTTGGATCTTGCGGTATCACGGGCGTATACGTCGGTTTCGTAAGTCCTCGCCTCGATTCAATTCAACTCCATTCCATTCCATTCCCCAACCAATGCATGCACGCAGGCAAGCAACATACATGACTGACGATTTATTTCCCCAACCATAGACCAACCACTTCAACATCGGTTCCCTCATGGAACGCGGCATCCGCCTCATCGGCAACGGCCAAGCCCCCGTGCACAAGTACTGGGAAGCCCTCCTCAGCATGATCCAAGAGAAGAAGTTCGATCCCCTGAAGATGGTATCCCATCGTGTGCGACTCGAGGACCTGGACAAGGTCTACTACAAGTTCGAAGCCAAAGAGGACGGCATGCAAAAGGTCTTTGCCGAGACGAGATTCTCTGCCCCCGCGTGTGAGGGGAGTCCAGCGTTGACCAAGTTTTAATTATTATTTAAAAACGCCAACCGGATTTGGTGCTGGGTGCTGGGTGCTGGGTGCTGGGTGCTGTAATGTAGGATATATAGTATACGAAATCATGAATAGTTGATTATTGTACTCCATCCAATGTGCGCATCCAAGACGGAGGCAAAGGAAGAGGAAGAAGAGATGATTAGTCTCGTGCATTGGCCGAAAGGTTCTATTATCATCATCCATACAACGGACCGACTATCAGTGTAAAACTTTTATCGTCTGATTGATGTAACCAGCTGGGGAATGGAAATCAAGTATGCGCCTCCTCTTCTCCATCCCCCCATTTCCCCCCTGGTACAAAAACTTCGTCACACCCCTCATGCCTCTCTTTCGTTCAGTCTCAACGTCATCTTTCGCCCGGTCGCAATACTCGGTTATCTCGAAGATCAACTTGCATTACGCACAGCCATCCTCGGATGCTTGGACCACACTAGAGGTCCTCATTCGCGGTTGGTCCCGCGTTATTGCAGCGGAAACAGCACGACTGCGAGTGCGTCGAGTGCGTGAGTCTAAACCATAATACATACACGTCATACAAAAACAAACACTGACACTTTGCCCATGCCCATGCCCTGCTGTGCACATGGATATCTCCTCTGGCATGTACTCACGCCTCGCTCCCCAAGGCATGAGAACAGAGAAAAAAAACCCCCCAGTCAAAACACGACCACCTCTACTCTTCTGTCTCGTTGTTCCAGATTTCCACCTCGCGACTCTCAAACTCCTTCATCCGCTCCTCAGGAAATATAGTCTCAGTAGGCAGTCCCGTCTTCCCCAAATGGACAACAGGTCCTATAGTGTTGTTCCAATGAAACTTCCTTTCCATTAGGATCCGAATCGGCTCGCCCACGCCTGGTCTGCTGATGCCGGCATTTGGTACGGGATGGCTGCCGCCTCCTGCACCGCCAGGCCGCTTGGTCTGCTTTTTGCCCTTGCCGATGTTGCGGTTACGCTTGAGGTACGCGGCGTTGAGCTGGTTGTCGAGATCGTCGGCAATGGTGTTGTATTCTTGCTGCGCCATGCGTTCTTCCGTAAGCTCCAGCAGGCGCTGTTTTCGCGCACCGTTGACAATGGATTGTTTGCGGAGCTCCGACTGTAAAAATCGCAGGCGAGCGGCGACTTCATCGTCGAAGTGGCTATCGTAGGCTGTGCCCTCGGCGTCGGCGTCGGATAACAGGCCATAGTGTTTGAGCTCCATCATCAGGCGCTCATCAAGGTTTGCGTAGTCGGTGCGATTGTTGACGCCCGGTGCTCTCCAGCTTGGCTGTAGCAGCTCCGAGAGCTGTGTTGCTGCCGGGACAAAATTGGGATTGCCAAAGTCTGCTGACGCCCCAATGCCATTTCCCTCATCAATGTCCATTGCGTCGAGGTTAACGCCGTTCAATTCGCTGGAACTATTTACGTTGCCACGACCTTCAGGACGTAGTATGGCCATCATGCGGGAGAGCAACGGGCCCGTCGATATCTCATCTGTCTCGAGGTAGTCGTCGCTCATATTGTCAAAGTTGCCCCGCGGTTCGTTTGGTGGTAGGCGGTGATCGTTGGTATCGATGTGCATGGCGCCGTCTTCGTCTGCCCAAATATCCTTGTAATGTCTCTGGCCACGTCGAGGGAGAACAAATGGGCCAATTCGGTCACCTCGCTCCTTAAGAAAGGCCATGTCCTCCTCGGTTAGAGGCCGTATATAGGGCTCCACGTAGTTTGCGAAAACAGAGGCATTGACTTGGTTGGTCGGCTTTGCGTTGGAGAAGTCGCAATCAGGTGGAGTGCCTGGAGTTCGGTCGTGCAAATCGTCCGGAGGATATTGAGAAACACAGTAGATTTCTTTGATCTCATCTTCACTCATGTGGGGAGTGACTTCGCGAATGTGGTAGATGGTCGGGTCATCAAACTTGGAAGGATCGGGACCAAAGGTCTGGAATTGGGGAATTGCTGGGGCCGGAGCAGGTTGGTGAGAAGCTTCTGACAAGCTAGGTGAAGGTGCGTCTGCAGGACCCGTACCCGAAGCTGAAGGCGGGGCTTGTGAGATTGGCGAGGAGATGGTGGAGGAGTTGTCTGCTTTCATCGTCAAAATCCTTCGATGTGGTGGAGCGGTTTTGGACGCAGAAGCATGCGTTACGGGGATGGACATGACTGCAAAATTAGTAGTGGTGGTAGTAGTAGTAGTAGAAATAAGCTTTGTATTGTGAGGTAGAGACAGACACGGAGACGAGAAAGGAAGTGAATGTATGTACTGGAATTTCTATTGTCGCAAAAGTGAAAGAGAAAAGTGAGAGGATTTAGGCAGACATAGAAGGAAAAGACACACTCACCTTTGTGCAAATCGACACCATCCTGCCTGGCCACGCCATGAGCGCCTACTGCAAGCGGGCGTTCCTCGTCGGGTTCCCGCTTCTTGCTCACCTTCTTCAACTTGTGCTTGCGCTCCTCGGCTTCCATATCTGCGGCCTTTTCCGTCTCTCTTGCTCTATTCTGAGCAGTCCTTTGGCCTCTCATTCTCTGAAATTCTCTAAGGATTTTATCCGAAGCATCCCCGCGATGCTTGACCTGAGCCATGGCAGTCTTCTCTATCGTCTCGCGCATGCTATTCAGGGCAGAGCCGGAGGGTATCTGCTGGGTCCCTCCATTGCTGCGGGCCAAGATGTCTAAGCAGACGACGTCGTAGCTCTTAGCCAAGGTGGCAGTGGAGTAGCGGAAGTACGAAGAGGACGATGAGGGCTCAACGGAGACGCGCACATTGCCCGGGGGCAGCGGCGTGGTATTGCGACTTCGCGGTAGGCCTCCGGCTTTGGAACCGGGCTTTGGCTTGCCCTTGCTGCCGACGGATGGCATTCTGGTTGTGCTACGAGCTTCGTGGGGTGTGTATTGCGATGCGGTTGGGGTTGGTGACAGTGCCACACATCGAAGGCGGCCACGCTGGCGGTGGCGACTCAGACACTCGCAGAACAATGGTGTTGGGTGGAATACAACAGTAGTAATTGATGTCTGATTGCGTTGTGAGGTTGGCGAGTGGGAGGGAGGGATGGAATATGGGGGATTAATTACTGATGATGTGCCGCGCTGTTCATGGAGAGCCTGGAGAACCATGTTGGGCCGTGCACGCCAAGTTCCTGACCCACTCAAAACACATGTTAATACTTTGTATGTACATGTACATGTACATTGTACAATGATATCTTTGTAGTACCAGCGTGTATTACCTTTGTATCTTTTCTACCACACAAACGAGTCTTTCGGGGTGTCACATGCATCTTGAAATAATACTGGGAAAAAAAACTTCACTTATTATTCAGGCCGGGAGCAGAGCAGGCAAAGGGCAAACGATGGATTGAACATTATCTAATAGTTACAACTCTCTGCTCTATACTGTATTGTTCTGAACAAGCCCCTGTAATCCTTGTAATGAATTATCACAATCGAAGGCGTTGCTTCATCGGGTCGCATCATAACAAGCTAATTACTAATTAATTAAATTCCTTGGCGAGCAAGTGGTTGTCTCACTACGAAAAAACAGTTTTGTACTCAAACCCTCAACCCTCTAGAAGGCGACCAATCGATTAATTATGAAAACCATCGATGAGCAAAGACGACGACTGATCCCCACAGCAGCGCATATGAAATCAACATCTCCATGACTACAAAGGTTAGCCCGAGTCGTGTAGCACCAGCGACCGCGCGTCGGTCCATGCGCATGCAGATCTATTGGAAAATCAAGCATCGCTAAGCTTTCTGGGCCGTCTGGGCGTGCCAGTCGGCCCTCATTCTTCCCGGCCCCTCCAGCCTCCCATCCGCCATCTCTTGTTGTCAGTCGTACATCGTACATATTCACATTTACATTCACATTCACTCTCCAGCGCCTCTTCTGACGGCTTGTTTTTTTTGCGCACGAGTTGATCGCCGCAATCTTCCTTTTCCGATCCAGTATGCACTACGACCGCCGTGTGTTGGCGTCCCTAATCTGATCAGCCCTTCACTATGAGTACGTCACCTGCAAAACACTTTGCCGCCACTCCTCTGAATTGCACTGACGTTGGTGACACATAGCTGCCCAGACCATAGGCATCTTCACCATTGCGTTTCCAGATCCGCTTTCCGCGCCTGACAATAATCAGTTTGCTACTCTTGCAGTACGCTCCTCTCTCCTCTCTCCTCTCTCCTGTCCATATTCTCCTCTCTCAACTCTCCCTCTCAACTCTCCCTCTCAACTCGACTTTAACCGAGTGCAGTCAAACATCTCCTTCTCAGACCCCATCCAGGGCAACATCCAGACACTCTCTACAAAGGATGTCGAACGCGGCAATGACCCATATGGCATCCTCTTCGTCCCCGACCTGCAGACGGACGATTGCAAAAACGCCGAAAGTGCCTTAGTTCCCGCAAATGTTACTCGTCTGAGCAACCTGCCGAGCAACACCGAATATGCACTCGTAGCATTTGCCCCATGGTTCAGGTCAGACTGTATGAAGGAATACTTTGCGGCTGCGAGAAAGCGCCCGGCCGTCAAGGCATTTCTGGTTTATCAGCCCGGCGATAGCTGGTCAATGCCTCCGGTTATGAACGATGCTTCTTGGGGATTGGGTGATGGCGGACAGTGGAAAGCGGCCAACGATTTTCCCACGTATGCGCTGGCTCCAATAAGCGGAACTCAGATCGTGGAGCAACTCGGCCAATACTCCGGCAACATCACCGATGCGCCATACGGCCACGACCTTGCATCCATGTTTGGTCCGACAGAATACGTGCGGTTGTGGGCCAACGTCAACACTTCATCTAGCAGTCAGCTCCCAAGTCTCTGGGTCTTTCTCGTCATCGTTCTGGGTCTACTCGTAATCGTCATTGGCTCTACCTCGTTCTGCATGCATCTCATGCAACGAAGGCGTCGGAACAACCTTCGTCAACGAGTGGTTAATGGGGAAATTGATCTCGAGGCTATCGGAGTGAAGAGGCTGACCGTGCCGCGCGAGTACCTAGAGAAACTGCCTCTGTACACATACTCGGCTGGGCCGAACGACCAAGACAAGACATACCCTAAAGTTCCGGACGACCAAGACAAGGCATACCCTGAAGTTCCGGCACAGGCACACAATATACCGTCACCTACAATTGAAGCGGATACGGGACTAAAGTCCGTTCCATTAGCTCGGCACTCGTCGGCCCCGCCAATCGCGTCTCATAACCCTCCACCGGCCTTCTCGCAGCCAACGTGTCCCATTTGCCTCGATGACTTCGAATCCAACGAGACTCAGGTTCGCGAACTGCCTTGCCAACACATCTTTCACGCCGATTGTATCGATACTTTTCTTATCAGTAATTCCTCGCTCTGCCCAATGTGCAAGAAAAGCGTTTTGCCACCTGGTTATTGTCCCGCTACTATTACGAATTTGATGGTACGTAGAGAACGCAACATTCGACGCATTCGGGCGCGGAGTGCACGCTCCGCTGCTAACAATGCTCCGCCTGGATCACCTATGCAATCATCTACCGCGCCCACGAGTCGTGTTCCGCGCGCTTTCGGTTCGTTGGGTAGTCGGCTTGGACAAACAACTGTCGGACGTAGGGTCTTCAGTGCGCCAGAAAGAAGTCAACCAGCTCCACCAGATATTGAAATGTCTGGGACAAATAATGTTTCACCACCAGCGGTCAGAAGTACAGCAGGCTCTTCAACACCAGAGATAACGCAAGCAGCAAGCCAGCCCACCACGACCGAGTGCATTCAGCCAGCTATTCCAAACCGGCGAGAATGGGCGCGGCAAAGAGCAATGACTTTACTTGGGAGTGGACATGTTCCGGGTGAAGGAGAAGAAGAAGATCCAACAGCATCTCGTTGGCGGCGAGGGCTTCGAAGAGTCTTTCCAGGCTTCCGATAACCATCGGTGTATTTGGAAACCACCTCACGTCCATCTATGGATGAAGTGCTACGCATTTACGACACGCAAGCGTGATTGATTATACACGGCGTACATGGTTCAATTTTGGCATACCCTAAAAGGGTGCGATGTTTTTTTTTTTGATTAATTCGGGGCGTTTCTGAGGTTCACACCAGCGACTGTACTTATTGGCCTTCCTTCTTATTCGCATTTGTTTTAGCATGCGCTGATTCATGCCACAGCTGAAAGAGTGCACAATCTTACCGATTACATTCGTTTTAATCCCACTCGTCTACTACAGCATGTATATGTACTCGCCCAACGGAGGCTAATAAGGTGTTCCGGTGGAACACCTTGGCCGGTTGGGCGAGTATCAGTGAATACACGGCCCGAGACTAGATGCTTAAAAAACCGACAAAGTGAAGCAGCTGACATGGTCAGATTTCACACGCCGGAAGATTACCGGCCCATTCTGCCGTACTGAGTATGGTTGCCGACATGGTTTCGGTTTGAGATGGTCCGCGGCATTCCATTTGTGGAGATTCCCCCAACTAGCTGTTGATAGTGGTGGGGTAAATAGTTCCACGTATAAGTAAGTACCCCGCGCGTATGGTTTCCTATTACAAGTATGTACCTTGCAGCTGTGTGCAGTATATTTCTTCGTTATACTTGATCTTCTTTCCCAACTTCTGAATCAATTGTCTCTTTGCACGTTCAGGTTTATCGTCCCGAATCCAATTTGAGCATCTCCAAATACATCACCAAGATGAGTGCAACAACAACGACCACGGAGGTCAAGCCCAGCAAGCCCAACATCGGCGTCTACACAAATCCTGAACACGAGCTTTGGGTTGCAGCAGCTGAGCCTTCGCTCGAATCGGTGGAGAAGGGTGGAGATCTCAAGGAGGGAGAGGTTCTGCTCAATGTCAAGTCGACGGGTATCTGTGGCTCAGACGTTCACTTTTGGCATGCGGTATGTCACTTCCGAACTGCAGACTACCGGAACTAATAATGATTCATCTAATTAGGGATGCATTGGTCCCATGATTGTAACAGACACCCACATCCTCGGTCACGAATCTGCCGGCACCGTTATCGGCGTACATCCCTCGGTGACTTCGCTCAAACCTGGCGACCGCGTAGCCATCGAGCCAAACCTCATCTGCCATGCCTGCGAACCCTGCCTTACAGGCCGGTACAATGGCTGTGAGAAGGTCGAATTTCTCTCCACACCTCCCGTCCCAGGTCTCCTCCGCAGGTATCTCAAGCACCCGGCCAACTGGTGTCATAAACTTCCCGATAACCTGACGTTTGAAGACGGAGCTATGCTTGAGCCTCTTAGTGTAGCACTCGCAGGTATTCAGCGCGCGGGCGTGAGGCTTGGAGACCCAGTCGTGGTTTGTGGTGCGGGTCCCATTGGCCTGGTAACGCTTCTATGCTGCAAAGCCGCAGGCGCAGCCCCCATCGTAATCACCGACATCGATGAAGGACGTCTGAAATTCGCCCAAGACCTCGTTCCCGGCACCCTCACTCACAAAGTCGAATTCTCCCACACCCCCGAAATCTTCGCAGAGAGCGTGGTTAAGCTCATGGAGGGTATCGAGCCCGCCATCGTCATGGAGTGCTCGGGCGTCGAGTCCTCCATCAGCGGCGCCATCCAAGCCGTCAAGTTCGGCGGCAAAGTCTTCGTCATCGGTGTGGGCAAGAACGAAATGAAGATACCTTTTATGCGCCTCAGCACACGAGAAGTGGACCTGCAGTTCCAGTACCGGTATTGCAATACGTGGCCCAAGGCGATACGACTGGTTAAGAACGGCGTCATTGATCTGAGGAGGTTGGTGACGCATCGGTTCAAGTTGGAGGATGCCGTGGATGCGTTCAAGACGGCGGCGGATCCGAAGACGGGGGCTATCAAGGTGTTGATACAGAGTCTAGATTAGATAGATGACGAAAAGAGAAGATATAGATTGGGAATATAGCAACAGTATTTTGCTGCATTTGGAGAGCCTGTCGCATATCCATTTGGTCTTGCAGACTGAAATAAATTTCTTGACACGAATAGATGGTAGACGACGGGGTTTTTGCTTTGGACCGACCGACGAAGATCGATTCGCGCGCTTGCACCTCCTTTCTACTACATACAAACTGGACGGACGGACGGATGGTCTTCTCCGCGTGACTCCAGTCCATCCATCCATCCATCTATCTATCTATCTATCTACTCTGTTTTGCATCTTGTCCCCAAGGAAACCTTGGTTCAAATCTCTCGACGTTTAAGGGGATATATGATATATATATATATATACATATATATACATCATCACCTCAGATATCGTTTTCCGGACTTTGTCGATATGACTAGTCTAGTCTAGGCTTGCTTGTGGCTGGTGGAACCAGCTGCGAACTTGAACCAGTAGGTACATGGGTAGTTACTAGTAATTTCGTCCCAGATCGGATCGATTCAAATAGCAAAGATGCCCC
>MU005774.1:825282-963015 GCA_010093715.1 Pleomassaria siparia CBS 279.74 | reverse complement strand
CCTAGGAATGCGGATACATAGAATGGAAACACTGAAAACATGGCGGATAGACTGGAGTCGAGAAGCAGTCATCCCAAAAAGTACATGGGGAGAGTGAATCTGTTGGACGAGATGTTCTTCGTTATATGTGAGCTTTGTGGGTTCCGCATTCCTGTGTTGGATATATATATATATATATATATATATTAGGTTGGCCGTTCCCATGGTCCTGTCCTGTCCTGTCCTGTCCTGTCCTGTCCACCAAAACATGGTATGTATGTATATGCTGAGAGAGAGAGAGAGAGAGAGAGAGAGAGAGAGCCACAACACGCTTTTGACGTCTTCTAGATTCAACAAGTCTTTGTCCCAGCTACCTACCTACCTACCTACCTACCTACCTACCTACTGATGATGTGCGGCTGGTGACAATTTCCATGGAACGGAACCTTAATCCTCAGTAAAGCTGGGACTTTTACAAACTTGTAGGTAATATCTCCATATCTTAACTATTCCATTACACACCTGCCTGCGATTAGAGATTGGAGACGGGCAAACCATTGTTGTTTTCCGTCCCATCGTGTCTGCAGTTGGAACCAATCAATCCTCTTCTTTTCTGTGCGCTGAGCCAACTATGAAGGTGCATTATCATCAATTGCAGTCCCAGTCAAAGATCGGACACGACAATATGATGCCGCTGCTGCCCGCGCCAAACTTATTCCGAATCCAAATCCCGTAATTAATAGGAAGACTTCATTGAAACTCCAAAAGCTTTCCAAGACCACGCGGTAATTACTCAATTTCCACCAAACGCTAAACCCGGAGACGCCCTCGTGGTCGATAACTAGCCGGCAATACTGTATGACAAACTTGAGGCCTGATAGATGTCCAACAATCTTGATATACCACCCTTCAGAGATCAGCCGTCCAACTTCAGTTTCTTGTACTCTTCCACTTCGTATTTGGTCGGCCGTCGAGCCGCGTTGTTCGCCCAACGGATGGCACTTTGACCTGGACAACGAAGCAGTCTGAATCGATACGAGCCCTTGATATTATCCGTGATCTCGTACTCAACGACCTTGTACAAGCCGTCGTACCTGAAGCCGACCAGAGGTCGATAAATGTCCGATTTCGGTAGATTGTGTGATCGGATCACGCGTACGGGTTCGCCAATGGTGTCGCATGATTCGATTAGTCGTTGGGTGTTGTCTGTGGCAAGAAATGTGTCGGGGCTTTGCACAGAGGTCTTCTTGCTCATGTTCTTCGCAGCGAGTTTGATGGGATCCCTGCTGACGGTTCCACTGTACCAGATCTCATCCCCGTTGTCCTCGTCGTTATAGCCACCACCGCCGGCAACGACGATCGAGTACGCGCCCTTGCCTGTCTGACCATAGATGCCTACCATGATTAGCTCAGCTCGTTCAGATGTTTTTTTAGGATCGGAGTGACTTACCTCCTTGTGCGGCTCCGTGTGCGCCGTCTCGCACTGTACAGAGCTGGGTTGGCCACCACTGTCCCATGATGAGATCCCCCTCCCCGTAGAAGTCTGCCGAGTGAACCCAGTCACCAACTATACTGTCAGAAGTTCGGTTTGCAGTGCGTTTCCGGACGATGTGGTGCAACAGGTCCAGGTCAAATACCTGTCTACACCAACGGTGGTACAACTGTATTGCATCTGCGCGAAGATCTGGTGGATATTCGACCTTCTTCGAGTTCAGTATTCGCAGCAGACCCTGGTCTTCGCCCTGTTGTCCTCGTCCAAGCATCATATTTTTCCGCAGTAACCTGGCGTCGATTCCAACAAGTTTCACCTCGGCCTTGTGAATTTCATTCCAAAGCTCGACAAAGATCTTGTTCAACTTGTCCGGGTTCGTTTCAGTTTCGCAGCGATCGATACACCCCTTCATGTGTAGAAGAGACTGTTCGGCTTGTGTATTTCGAGTCCTAACCCATAGTTTGTACGTAGGACCTGTAGTACTCACTGCCTGGTACCACTGTGGTGGATTATACGTAGTAGTAGGAGTAGCACTTGTCTCTGAAACGAACAATGAGTTGAATGACTCTGGGAGGGCCAGTGATGGTGATGGTAGACCGGTGTGGTTTGATGGGGAAGGACTTGTCTCTTCCAAGGTTGGCTTTGCGACCTTAGTATTGGGGGGGTTTATTTTGACAGAAGACTTGAATTGATCACGGAGGTCGCGTGAGGAGCCTGGAGCCGGTTTAGAAGGGGCAGCTGGTCCAAGCTGTTTCTCAAATGCCGGCACGTTTTCTGTCTTTCTGTCTTTCCCTTTCCCTTTCCCTTTATTGCTGGCCCGGTACTTCAATTTCTTTTCGTGTCTACACGCGCCTTGCTTTCTTGAAGCCTCCGCGTCGTCTGCATTTTCGCTGCTCGGCAGCTCTGCTACTTTCGGGTACATGGGCCTAAACAGTTCATCCCGTACATTCTTCGGATAAGGTTTGTAATTCTTTTCCACGTTTTCGATGGCGTTCTTTAGCCATGGCGGCAATTCGCCGTCTTGTTGGTTTGTCATGTTTTTGGATTCCTCGGAAAGTGAGGGTGTGGTGAGTTCTGGAGAAAAGAGTGTAGAGCTAAGAGATAACTGATGGGGTCGAGAAGAGTGAGGTAATGTGGTGACTTTTGAGATGATACAACCTACAAGCGAGTCCACAAGCGGGTCCACAAGCGAGTTTGCTATGGGAGGCGGCAGACTTGAAAAAGAAGTAGGAAAACGATTGTTGCACCAAACTGGTGAGTCAAATCATTTTAGAGCTTCTATTGGAGGAATATTGATCCCCTCTTGTCGCTTGCTGTTTGTTGTCTGTTGTTGCCGCCGCGGTCCGTTTGCTTGGTATTGTGCCACAGATAACTGATGCTCGACGCCGAGCGCGTCGCCTGCTTCCTGGGCAAGCTTTTCAGGTTCTCATACTATGATTCGAGCGAGGACTAGAGGGCCGATGTATAGTGTGGTTGGATAAAGTAAGAGAGACGGGAAGAGTTCAGATAATAGAGGGTGGGGACTAGCGTCCCACGCTAATCCGCACGTGAACACGCGTAATTGTGTTTGAAGAGGTGCAAGTATCAAAGTGATCTTAGAGAAGAGAGAAGAAGAAAGAAAGAAACAAGTAGGGTGACAAATACTGCGAGTGAAGCAGACAATAAAGCAAGTAGAGGCCACTTGGGAGGAATTGCTGGACCGACTTTCTACTACCTAAACGTGACCATGTGTGTATGTATGTGTGTGTGTGGAAAGCTGCACGTGTACGAAGGCAGAGTGAGTTTATCAACATCGTCGTTTTCCTAGTAATTAAAGAGCTCTTGACCGCCATCTCGACATGCTGGCACTGCAGGTTTCCAGGTCCAAGATTCGGACATGTGCCAAGAGGATCGACTTTACTGTGCAAAACCCTGTTGTATCTGCCAGCAGTCCTTTTGGATACGCTTCTGTGTCGTAAAACGGAATGTATCTGCTAGAAGTCGTGTTACGTGTAATGTATATAAATCATCTCGAGCCCTTCCGTGTAGCGTATATATGTCTATGCTCTCTATGCCCGGTGTGTATATGCGAATCGCTCCCAAATCGCTGTCAAGTATGCCACAAATCTACATGTTGGACCTCTCCTGTCCCCCGACCAACTCCCCTAGGACCTCCCCCTCCACCATTGCATCCGCCGGCCCGCTCTCCACCTTCGACGACTTCCTAGTGTCCACATCCGTCCCCAGCGCCACCCAATCCCTCACAGAACCCTTCTTCTTACTCAAAATCTTCTCATCAAACGACACGCTCTTCATCGCTTCGTCTGCACCCTCAAGCTCCATATCCATCGCATTACTATCCGCGACCTCCACACCACTATTCCTCAGCACCTGCAGCATGGCGCGCACATTCAATTTGAGCACCCTCTCCGGTTCCTTGGCACCGAACACTTTGGTCGTTACCCACGGGAAGAGGACGCCAAAGTCGGATTGTGAAAGGTGCGCGGAGGAGATGGGGTAGAAGATGTGCGGGCCTGGTTGGTCGGGGTATTTGCTGTTTGGTCCCGTAGGCTTTGAGATGGTCTTTTTCGTGTCGTTGAGATTGGAGGACCATTTAAAGAAGGCTTCGCTTAGGATTGCGAGGAGGGTTGAGCCGCCGTTGGGAGTGGTGTAGCAGGGCATGGGCTTTGATTTCAGCCATACAGTTGCTGGACTTTGAATAGGGAGTGCCCAGAGATCGAGTAGAAGAACAGGGGAGGCTGGTGTGATTTGGCGGACAATGCTTGAAGATTCCAAGGGTGTAAAAAGGGGTCTAAAGCCTGGGTGCTCTGAACTGGGCCGATAGAAGACGGATTTTACAAACTGAATCACTGTGACAGCGCCGAAGGAATGCCCAGCGAACGATATCGAGCCCGGATCATGAACATTGAGTTTCCCTGAGAACATGGCCAGCGGATCGTTTCCGACACTCTTCTTGTGCTCCTCAGCAACATTCCTTAATGGCAATCCTTTGTCCATCTTCACCACCGCATCATGTATAAGTCCCATCTCCCAAAGGCGTATCCTCAACTGCTCGTCCCTCTGTTCATAAACCTCTGTAGATGCCTGATGTGCGACCTTCTTATATTCCACGCGCTTGAGCTTCTCCTTCTCGTCTGGAGTATGTACGAAGTTGATTGGAGAACTTCCGTCTCGGTGATCGGGTGCGATTACGACGATTCCGTGACTGGCTAGAGAGCCCACGACGTGCGAGTATGCGTTCCGTGATCCACCGAGGCCGTGGGAGAACATCATGACGGGCCATCGTTTGGCTTTTGTGGGGGGTTCGAGCATGGAAGCATTGGGGTATACAGGGATGGAGATATAGTAGAGTAATTGTGGAATAACACTATGATCTGGTCAATCCCAATTCAATGTAGAAAGTGCGTCGTGTGCCTTACGAGAACACCTGTGAGAATGCATTGCCCGCTCCCAGAAACCTCGCATATGCCCCGATATACTCACGCTGCGGACTTGGTATCCACCTCACTCCCTTTCCCTTCTCCTTCTCCTTCCCTGCCTCCTGGCATGGGTAGAACACTCGGAATGCTACCGTTGGTACATTGGCGCAGGGCGATGGATTTGGGTCTGGGGATTCGAGTTCGGAAGTTGGTATTTCCACGTCTAGTGATCCAACAGCGTATGGACCTGTATATGTCGGGAAAGAAGGAGTAGGATTGAAGCGCGCAGACCAGCCCATGCTGATGTTGTAGTGACGCTTCGAGGCGGGGACTAAAAAGACTGAAGTGCAGCCCGAAGAGCGCGTAAGAGAGAATCGTAGACTTCGTGGCAGAGACAGCGTGGTTGGGCGTGAGATGAAAAAACCGTAAAAGAGGCGAAAGTTAATATCGTAAAGAAGAGGACAAGGAAAGAAATCGTGAGCAGGTTTTCAAGCAGCAATTGCGATGACATCTTCATATCGGCATCGCCACATACGCACACGACACCCAAACGCTAACGCAGGAACGAGCCTCGGAACCCTGAGGCGAAGCACGCGACAGTAAATGCACCCAACTCTGGAACCGGAATTTGTACATCCCGACCGCATTGCGCCGAATAGCATGTTTCGACGCGTTCTAAGTGTTGCATGTGATGAATAAGAAGCGCCGGCCTCGAGAACATGGAAAAGAATACTGTGAGGTTAATGAGAGTCGATGATGCTATGAATTTTCGGAACGGGAAATCTGTGCTAATAATATATTGTTATAATAATTAGGTCGGCGCCGATAAGGTTGAGCAACAATTTTCTTTGGTCTTCACATGTTCCGCTTGAGCAGAAAGAAAAGAGCCTAACATTTGAACTTGTGGTTTACAGTAATATAGGTACCACGACGGTGCGAGTATTGCGTCGATACTTGTTGGTTGACACACCACAGCACATCAAGACACACCACAGCACATCAAGACACATCAAGACACATCAAGACTTCATCTCAACGACGTATATATATTGTTATTTGGACAATCTGCCATTTATATTGAATCACCTTGAGCTTGGCTACTTGTTTGATTTTTGCAATGTAGTATTTGAACCTGAACAACAGAAGAACAACATGAATATATGAATATATGAATATATGAATATATGAATATACGAGAACAGATTTGCGATTAGGCATTACCATTACTACATCTCAGATCCGGTCCTTCAGAATGTGTGGATATGTGTAACGGACACACACACACACACACACTCTCTCTCTCTCTCACTCTCGTCTCTTGTACACATCCAACACCATCCCACTGAAAAGCGACGTATACACATCTACCCATTAACAGCAGCCTCCTCTTCGTCTCCCTCCCCCTAAGCGAAAAACGTCTTCCCACTCCCTCACACTGCCACCGACGCCCTTCTTGTTCCTCCTCCTATACCTCACGCCCTCATCCCCTACCCCACTCTTTATGCTTCCATCATCCATCCCCCAGCTGCCGATGTCGCCGTATTGGATCCCACTCGCTGGATCATCGGGATCGATTTCCCCCAACTCAATCTTGGTCAATATCATGCTCGCCAATCTTTCGAAAAGCTCATTGATGTTATCCCCCGACAGCGCCGACACTTCAACCGCTACAGGTATCCCATTCTGTCCCGCCCACCGCGATGAAGTCTCAGCAGGTACTTCCCGACCCTCGGGCGCAATAGTAGCCGATTTTGACAGCCCCAACGTTGCACTCCTCATACTACTATGAGAACTCGGCGCGAACCCGCCTCCACCATCCTCCCCGATCTCACTCCCATCACTGCCATAAATGCCCGCACTACCTTCAACAACATCCGCCTTATTTCCTGCCAAGATAACGGTCAAATCCGGACCCGCGAGCGCCCTCGCATCGTCTAGAAAGGTCTTGAGTTGCTCGAAGCTACGCCAGCTCGCTACGTCGTAGATGAGAATTGCACCCGCAGCACCGCGGTAGTAGGAGCGTGATACGCTGCGGAAGCGTTCGGTGCCTGCAGTGTCCCAAAGTTGCAACTTTATTCGTTTGCGGCGGGGCGGGATGCCGATGTGCACTATTTTGGAGGAGAACTCTACGCCGATTGTTTGTGAGGAGAGGATCCGCCCTGGTGAATGTCAGTTTGAGAGAACTGGGGTTGGTTGTGCGACTCGAAGAGAGACTCAGAGACAGGAGTGGGGAATGCCGTACATTCATTCTTTACGAAGCGATGCAGTATACACGATCTGTCAACACTCATTAGCGATCATCAAGCTTTGGTCTTATCGCGCACGAGAACGCTGACATACTTTCCAGCACCGCTAGGACCGAGTAGTATAATCTTCGCGAGATAATCGTACATGCTACCCAGTTCCTATGCGTGTCAGCCTCCTCCCTTACTCGCGATAGTCACTCGTACCTACTTGGTCTCCAGTCGTCTCGCCAGACCTCGTCGACGCATTGCTCGTAGCTCTAGGCCGGCCCATAGCCGCGATGTTCACACTGCCGTCGTGCGGTCGTAGAGATTTTGAGTCCGCCCAGCGGAGGGAAAAGCCGGAATACCGGTAAATGTTGTAAGTGAAAGTTCCACGTCGAGTATCAAAGTAGAGGGGAAGAAGGGGTGCTTGTACGCCGTTTTGCGATTTGCGGCGTTGCGTTGTTCGATAGCTTGGCTTGCCTTATCGATGAAGATGTGACGCACGCGACGGATTGCGAACCGCGATTTATCCAGATCCTTGGATGTTTGGCACGCGTCTGGCTCGATCGAGAAGCTCGATAAATTAGTAATTATTACCAGAAATCTTGAACAACGAATGATAGTGAGGGAAACGTCTCAAGTCATGTGCGATTTTTTTTTCTTGTTCATCATTTTCGCGATTCGAAATGCCAGACCAAGTTCAAGTAATCATAACAATATCTTCATTGACAATCAACTAGACAACAGATCAACCGCTACGTGTATGTACTCGCTAGCGTACAAGCTTAGTATGAACAAAAGAAAAAAGACTATGATGCAGTGGTATCCAAAACGAGTCAACGCGCGCAACCAAACTCCTCATCTATAAGTCCTAAAGTCCTCCCCTCCCTCTAATGCTCCCCCATATCCCTCAGCGGCACATAACCCGCTTCTTCTCTGTTTCTTCTCTTCGCAGCCAGAGTCTCCTTGACCCAGTCAATCGCCGTGCGAATCATGCCACTGCCTCCGCCTAGCCTCTCCGCCTCCTTTTCGTTGTCAGGAATTTCCGCTGTTGGATCTAGAGTAGCAACCTTCATCCACTTTGGTCTTGTCCAGAACTTCAGATGTAGACTGCTGGTAACCACCGAGACAGACGAGCATGCCATGGCGGCACCGGCGGCCATGGGGTGAAGAGAGAGACCCCAGGGTAGGAAGAAGCCCATGGCGAAAGGTAGACCAACAAAGTTGTACATGCACGCCCATGCGAGATTGAGCTTGATGCGAGCAAAGATGGCCTTGCTGAGTATAAGACTTGCGGGGATAGCCAGAAGATCCGTGGTCGACATGAGAACGATGGACGCAGCTTCCATAGCAACGTCTGTACCAGTGGACAATGCGATTCCGATGTCGGCAGATGCGAGGGCAGGAGAGTCGTTGATGCCGTCGCCAACCATGGCGACGCAATAGCCGCGAGACTGGAGATCCGCGATGATGGCCTTCTTGTCTTCGGGTCTAGCCGAAGCGTGCACGTCTTCCGAGTCGATGCCAACCTGAGCTGCGACGACGAGGGCGGAAGACGAGGTATCACCAGTAACTATAGACGCCGTCATACCTAAACGTCTAAGTGCGAGAATGGCGGCGCGAGCCGAGGGCTTGATAGTATCTGAGAGCCCAAGAGTTCCGGTATAGGTTGTTCCGATTGCAGTGTGAATTGTAGTGATACCTGCAGAACGTGATTGGGCGCCTCCTCGTGGATTTCCGGACGCAACTGAAGGCGAATGTGGGTCGTCGGAGAAGTCTGGCACGTTGACGCCCTCCGAAATGAGATATGCAGCGTTGCCAATGAGAACCCTGTAACGTTGGCGTTCTCGTGAGAGCGCGGCTTCGACTGTTGCAGCGATACCCTTTCCGATAACGGCTTCAAAGTCACCGACAGAGCCGTCGAGTGTGCCTTCAGGGCCAAGACGGAGGTGTTCCTTTGCCGATAGAACGATGGCCTTGGCGATGGGATGTTCTGAACCCATTTCAGCGAGACCGATGAGTGTCCACCACAGAGCCTGCTTGCTCGGGTCGCTGCCCCATTCGCCCAGGATCTTGGTCTTTGAGACGCTCATTTTTCCAACCGTGAGTGTGCCAGTCTTGTCAAACACGACATGATTGATCTTAGTAGCCGTCTCCAATGCGGCACCGCCCTTGACCAAGATACCTTGCTCGGCGCCGACACCAGTGCCAACCATGACGGCAGTGGGTGTGGCAAGTCCAAGAGCACATGGGCACGCGAAAACGATGACAGCAATGCAAAGCTTGACGCACACCATGAGCTTTCCGCCACTAGCGGCCTCGTCGAACACCTTGGGAGGGTAAGGCAGGACATGGCTCAGGACCATCCAAGCGACAAATGTTGCCAGGCCGAGAGTAATGATGATGGGGACAAAGTATCCGGCAATAGTATCTGCAAGACGCTGAATTGGCGCACGGCTGGTTTGGGCTTCTTGGACGAGACGGACGATTTGGCTGAGCTGAGTATCGCGGCCAGCTCGAGTTACGACAAAGTCAAGTCGACCCGCTCCGTTGACTGTTCCGGCCATCAAAAGCATGCCCTTCTTCTTGAGAATGGGCATTGCCTCGCCGGTGACCATGCTCTCGTCCAGGTACGATTCGCCGTGCGTTACTGTGCCGTCGGCGGGGATCTTGTCTCCTGGTCGAAGGATAACAACATCGCCGACCTCGATTAGTTCCGTGGGGATGACTTTTTCTTCGATAGCGTTGCCGTCCATCGAATCGTAGGCTTCCTTCTCGGCAGCAGGCATCTCCCAGCCCTCGGCAGCTTTGGCAGCAGCGATAGGATCAGCATAGATGGTGGCCATGGATGGAGCCAGAGACATGAGCCTGGAAAGCGCCTTGGACGTTTGTCCTTTGGCGCGATTCTCGAGGTAGCGGCCTATGCTGATAAAAGTGATCAACATGGTGCTAGTATCGAATAAAGTTGTGGGCTTTGTGTGAGGAGGCACAAACAGAGAGACCAACATTGATGCAATGCTGAAGAAGAAAGCTGCCGAGGTTCCCAAAACGACAAGAACATCCATGGTAGGTGAGCCATGACTGAGAGATTTGTATGAGGAGACGTAGAACCGCTTTCCAATGCCGAACTGGACCGGGATGGTAAGAAGCAAGCAGACAATATCACCGAGGAAAACACCAGGAATAATCATGTACCTTCCATAGTCGAGGAAAGGGAGGAACATGGGGAAGAACATGCTTGTGAGGAAGACAGGTACAGCGAAGCATGCGGAAACTCTGTAGGCTCGTCTCCATTCCTGTATTTCCTTGGTTTTGGCCAGGGACTCCAGCTGAGCATTATTGTCGTCGGAATCGGCTAAAAGAGCGTTGTATCCAGCTTCTTCCACCACTTCTACTAGAGCGCGTAGACCTATTATCTGAGGCTCTCGGTTGATGGTGATCCGAGAAGTGTTGAAATTGAGCGTGACGGAGGTAATTCCCTGTCTTTTCCGTAAGAGGGCTTCGAGGGCTTCGCCGGCCTTTGGGTTGGGTAGTCCGAAGACCTTGAGGTGTACAGTCCCATTCGAAGATGCAGATTGTTGTACACTTCCGTCCACTGACGATATCACCTTGGCGTCGAATCCTCTATCTTCTATGATTTCCACTATCTGGTCTTCTGTGAGTTTGGCTGGGTCGTGGACCAGTACCGCACGATTCGCGAGCAAGCTGATGTTGAACTGATAAACTCCTTGTACGTCTCTGAAACCGCCTTCGATGGCGGATGTGCAGGCGCCGCAGGTCATGCCTTCTACGCTGACCGTCGTCGTCAACGTCTTCCGCTTCGTTTGACCCTTGCTGGCCTTCTTTCCCGATGAAGGCGCGACTGTGTCCAGGACGCTTGCGTCAAATCCAACGTCTTCTATCGTCTCCGCCAGCTGTTCTGGGGATATCGTTTTCGCGTCGTGCTCAATGACAGCTCGCTCGGATAACAGGGAAATGCTGAAGGATTTGATTCCCGCGACGTCTTTGAAAGCACCCTCAATGGCGGATGTACATGCACCGCACGTCATTCCGCCGACTGACAGTGTTGTCGTCGTAACATGCGATTCCATGTCCGCATCCTCATCGTCTGAATCGCCGAGAAAGTAATCCTCCGTAGCCTGCGCGGCGACCGGAATGTCTGTGGAGAGCACCTCGGCGTCGAAACCTCGATCCTCTATTATCTCCTTGACCTCGTCTGTCGATATGGTGTCGGGATGGTGTTGTACGACTGCTCTACCCATGATGAGACTGATGGATACATTTCCGACTCCTTCCACGCCCTGAAATCCAGTTTCAATTGCGGAAGTGCATGCGCCACAGGTCATGCCGTCGACTTTGAGCGTCGTGGTCGCCATGTGGGCGGTCGCGCCGACGGCGGCGGAAGTCGAGGGTGCCATGAGGATATGTTGTCGTATGCTATAAGGTCTGTGAAGTCAAGAGAAGAAGCCCTGGTAGGCATGCGATTCGTCGTGGACGTCAGCAATCGGAGTGCCGGAGTGCGCGGAGAACGGACGGTTGCGAGGCGGAGGTGTCGAGGACGGATAGCGTACGAGAATTATTATGGCATGTAGCAGCAGGTGGCGCGCGCAAATGCCGAAGAAGAAAAAAACGCAAGAATGAGGGTGTCGTAATCAGGGTCCGTACATACGGCAGACGCGGAGGAGAATGAAAGGTAATAATAATAAGAAGAAGAAGAAGAAGGCCAGCTTTCTGATTCAGTGCAAAGGGCGATGGAGGAGCGGAGCGTCTGTCAATATCGCGCGGATGGACTAGCCACCAAATGCACCAGATTCCTTCGGGACAAAGCCACCAATGTTGCCGGACTGCCGTACGCGTATGTACTGTACAGTAATACAGTAGTACAGTACTGTACAAGGGTAGTACAGTAGAGGATGATGCCCCTACTAGTGTTGGATGCGGGCAAGCTGATGGTATCGACGCCACGGGCTGACGACGCTTTGAAATAGAATTCGGGAATGGACAGCGTGGCCTGGGGAACGAGCGAGCGACGCAGGAACACGATGGCTCTTGCGGGAGTGTTCCAGGCATTAAGAGGTAATAAATAACATCTGGCGATCCACAAGGAGTCCCTTACTTTTGTTTCAGACACTTGGCACTGAAACTGGGTTACGTTTGACGCTCCGGCGGCTAACCTTCTTAGTCTCGCGGTTGAGTCCACTTCCAGAAGCATACTCGTATTAGAAAAAAAAGTTCGCGAGGAAGCGTGGAAGCTTCGGACATCGACGTCGTACCGTTAATTATACCATCTGTTATCGTCCCGTCATCCCGTATGTAGAATCATGGGCGTGGACTCGATCATGTGTCAGTGTCCGTGCATGTGTGAACGACTCGTTGTGTTCACGTCCGAACCGAACGAGAGCAAGAAATGAACAATTGAACAAGGTTATTTATTATTACCGACCAGACAATGCTCATTTTGTGTGTTGCTGTAATTAATTGAGATATTGTTACTATATGTCCGTACTCCGTACGGGCATGATCATGTGACCTGATCACGTGACCTGATCACGTGACCGCCTAGTGCTGAGTCGGCCTCAGCACTAGAAGTTACCCCTTACCTTGCCTCTAGACATAGAGAATACATAAATCTAAATACTTAAATCTTTGCACTATTTTGCTTTTACTATAATATATTACAAGATCCTATCTACTTACTACGTGCAGAGATAGCCTATTTAATACTAATTAGTAGTTAAATAAACTATAAATTAGCAAGAGTAGAAGATAGAGTTATACTAAAAGCGTAATTAGCGTATAGTCCTCTATTCTATACCTACCTTAAAATAAGATAAGACAGAGTTATACTAGAAGCGTAATTAGCGTATAGTCCTCTATTTCTATTCTACTTTAAGAGAGGAGATTAATTCCTTTCTACATAAGTTCTAGAGAACCTTTTTTATTCTAGTAGAAGATAAGAAGTAACTTATAGTCTATATAAAAGAGAAGAAGATAGTATGCTAAACATACCTAATAATTTACTGTATAAATAAGGTAGTAACTAACTAATAAATAGAATAGCAGATTTACCTTTCTTACCTTTTTACTCTAAGAAGTAATTTATATCCTAAAACTAACCCTATATAAACTAATTCTCTTAGCTAGAAGACTTATATAAAGAAATAGCTAAAACTTTTATAATTAGTATTAGAATACTAAGAAAGTATACAGATTTAGAATACTAGAAAGATAAGATTAAGCTAGGGGAAGACACCTTAAAGTAGAAACTTAATAGATATACTAGACTCCTCTTAGTAGAGTACTATACGTTACTAACTAAGGGACGTACTCTAGCTAGGAGCCTAAAGGATAACTTTAAAGACTAGTAACTAACTTACTTTAAGGCTATTAACTATATAATCTATAAAGCTTTTATAGATACTCTAAATACTAGAGGTCTATAGCTACTCCTAGGACCTCCTAATACTATAGGTAATAAGCTGTATAAAATTACTAATAGAAAGTATAGTAGTATAGAAAATTTAGAAAAAGCACCTACTCCTACTCTCCCCTTCTAGCTAGGACCTTTATATAAGGAGCCTACTAAGGTAGTATAGGCCTTATAACTACTCCCTCTAGGTCCTAGACTATCTTTACTTAGATAACTCTTATAAAGGCCCCTAAGAATTAAACTATTTAGTAAGTTTATATAAACTCTATAGACTTTATACTATATAGTAGATAAAGAAAGATTTCTATCCTAAACCTATAGAGAGGATCTATAAGATGCGTACCTATTACTACGTCTATACTCTATAAGGGTATTAGCTCTATATAAAACTATAAATCCTAAGACTAAGATAGATAAGCTTATCTAGTTCTAGAAGCTATAGGATAAGAGAAATAACTATACTAGAAGGCTATATAATATCTTAGAGGATAAAGTAAAGTTATTTATAAGATTATATATATTCTTAGATATTCCTAAGTTAATATAGCAGGAAGTATTTCCTAATATCCTAAAGGACTATATAAGTACTTTTTACCTGCATAGTATAGAACCTAGCCTAAATTAAAAATAATTATATAATTATATTAATATTTACTTTAATATAAATATTAACTATAACTAGTACTATATAGACTAGACAGAAGCTACCTTTATATAGTATAAGCAGGAAAACCTAGATAAGACCCTATATAAAGTTTTAGAGATTCTTATTAATAAAATCTCCCTTACCTAAAGAGCTCTAGGTAGAAACTTTAAGGGAGAAGTGCTTCTTTACACAGCTGTTATATAAGCCTATAGAGGCTACCTAGACCTAGAACTAGCATTATTCTATATTAAGGCTACGTACAAAGGCCTATTTACTAATCTAAAGGCTACTCTCTAAATTACTCTAGATAGATAATTAAGCTAATTTATCTAGGAGGAAGTAGATGTATACTATATAGATTACAGATATAGCTCCTTCTATATAAGGAATAATAGTAATAAAGGAAGATTATTTAGTTACTTCTCTATACGCGTATAAAGTTCCTAGTTACGTAAAAGGCCCTTTACACGCAGCTAATTTAAAGGTAAAGGAGTAAGAAAGTAGAAATATTTTATCTATTATAAGGAAGGCTACTAGTTAACTAATTATCCCCCCTCTAAGAGATCCTGTATAAGGCAGTAATATATTACTACGTATAAAGATCTGCATAAAGAAACGCTAATATACATATTTATTACAGCGCATATTATAGATTTTAAAGGGAGAGATAGTAATAAGGAGGCTATATATAGTAGGGAGGAAGAGATAGATTAAGATAAGGATAAAGAAGATAAAGAAGCTATTTACTTCCTTACCTCTGCCTTCTACTTACACTATATAATAGGGGAAGACATCTATAGTATAAAACCTATTATCTAAGTAGATTAATTTATCCTAGAAGATAGGTACTATATAGTATACTAAGGTAAACTTTAGGACACTAGAGCAGTACGCATCTCTACTATAGGAAAGGCCTAAGTAAAAGCCTACCTAAGGGAGAACCCCTATGCAAAGATTAACTAGACCCTAAGTAATAATAATATAAGCTTTAGAGGCTAAAACCTAGCTAAATTACTTAGTACTATATAAAAAGAGAATAAGCTTAGTATAGTTATATACTATATCTTAGATACCTCTATACTCTTCCTACTATTACTAGCAGATGCAGATAGGCTTAGAGTATACTTTAACAACGTTCTTGTAAAGGGATTTACAGTAGCAAGCTGATTTAAAGAATTAATAAGACTAAATTCTAAGAAACTAGAGAGTTGCTAGTTCTAAGCTATCTATATAGCCTCTAATTATATAATTCCTAGTTACGTAGCTAATATAACCCTAGCGCTGCGCTAGGTGTTCGCTAGCCCCTCTTATAGTTCTAAACCTAATTATACGCAGTAATAACTTAGCTATTCTAGTTATATAGAAGTAGGGGCACCTATTTTTTAATTATAGCTAGGTAGATGCTATATTATTCTTTATAGAAACTAAACTCTAAAGATTATATAGAAGATTTAGACACCTGCGTATAGAGAGACTCTATAAAATACTTACCTAAGCAGGATATAATATAGATACCTCTATTCTAAATAAGATTTAGAAGTTCTGCTACTTTTGCTAACTATACAGAACTGCCCTAAGCTGTTTTAAGTTTACTATTAAAGATAATACTTACTTTAACTATAAAATTATTATTAATATTATATAGATTAGGGATAAGAATATACTGCATATTATTAATATAGATACCTCCTTTTAGGCTGCTACCTTCTTAAAGTCTCTCTCTGCATAGCATGCCTAGGAAGCCCTTTATAAATGCTAGATTAATATATACTAAGGGCCCCTAGACTATATTATATATAACTTAGGAATAAACTTTGCCTTAAAAGACTTCTATAACTATATAAGGATTATAGGCATATACTACTACTAGATGCTTATAAAGGCATATTAGGTAGTAGGTAAGATTAAATATGCGCACGCACTCCTTAGGCGCATTTTTAATATCCTTAAAGCTAAAATTAGATCCTATATAGATAATAAAGATATCCTATAGATAGTAGTAAAGGCACTAAATAACACTATAGGCCTGCACGGAATTATTTCTACACTCCTTATCTTTAGCGCCTACCTAAGGATTAACTAGGATTTACCTCCCTCCTCTAATATTATAGTAAGGGTAAATGCTGTATAGAAAGCTATAAGGATAATTTAAAGTAAGAAAGTAAAGAGAGAAGTTAACTATGTAATTAACACCTAAAATAGCCCTACTTTATATAAAGTCCTAGGCCTACTACTTAGTATAGAAGTACTTACTTAGAGAGAAAATAAGGGATAGATAGGTCTATATAGAATCTATAGCATAAATAAAAGGAATATAATAATTATAAGGTAGTTACTTAGGTAAGTAGTTAATAATTAGGTAATAGAGATAGAAGAGATAGTATTGCGGGATAGATAGTTAGAACTAGTCTGATATAAATAAGACAAATTGCTAGTAAGCCTAGCTTATACTAATTTAGGAATATATACCTAATTCTATATAACTCTTAGCCTACGTAATCTACTAACACTAACCCTAGGTCCTTCTATCCCCTAGGGCCTTATATTATCCCCCTTTTAGACTCTATTATTCTAAAAGAGATAAGGTGTTCTAATTTATGCTAATATGCGCTAAATTAGCCTATTCTTCCCCCTTCTGCATTATGTAGCAATACTTAGTATAGAGCTTTGTTAAGGTAAGAGAAAGTAAAAGTAAAGGTAAGAGAGGTTATAATTTACCTTATTACCTAGGTAATAAGAAACCCTATTAGTAAAATCTTAAATCTTTAGGGACTAGCTTAGAAACTAGTAGAGGGAGGATATATTACAATATATCCTTCCTTCCTTCTATTCCCCTAGCCTTAAACACTACTACTACTACTTTTAGTAAGTTAATACCTTTTATAAATCCTTAGTAATATTTTACTTAAAGGATATTATAAGTATCTCTCTAACCTAAAATAGCCTATTTTAGCAGTAACTAACTATATTTTAGTTAACTTAAGTCTTACTTCTAACTTTACTTTAACTTTAACTTAACTTCTTCTACTTTTTCTTAATGTAAGTTATTTTGTGTTAGAAATAGCTAAATTATACTAATTTAGGCTAGATTAATATAACTTTATTAATATACCTCTAAAGTATATTCCTATGCCTTAGCGTTACCTTACTGCGTGTAAGGAGGCCCCCCTTATAGAGTTTATCTGTTCTTAGTACCTAAATTATATTACTAAGGAAGATCTAGATAGAGAATACTAATGCTAGTTTACCTATAACTATTTACTTATTTACTAGTACACCTCTATAGATAATATCTAATATAACTGCTATAGGTACTATATTAGTATTAGCTAATAATACCTTACTATAAGTAGCCTTTTCTAATATATATTAGCATATATTAACTAATATTAACTTAAATAGCTTTCTAAAACCCTATATAAGTATTACCTAGCCTTTTACCGCGTCTATAAGGTATACTATACTACTACTAAAGAAGAGAAGGAGGGTCTGCGTAAGGGCATAGTTAAGGAGGCTAAGCTACTCTATAAGTAGCTTATTAAGTAAGAAACTACCCTAAATAGCATATTCTAACACCTTTTAGCTTATACTAACTTTTTTAGGGAGCGTAGGCTTACTAGTTACCTAGGCTATTACTATACAGGCTATAATTAGTTAGAGTCCTCTAGAGTACCTGCTAGTGTCTATAATAGGACTAAGGTAGGCGCTTAGCGTAAGGCTCGCCTTAAGGAGGCTATAATTAATAGAGATTAGAATATAATTAACTAGCTTTCTACTGCCTTACCTAAGGTAAGTTCTCCTAACGCATTTTAATATAAAATAGCACTAATTAGCATATATAGTCCCCCTATAAGCGTAGAGCTACTGCTCCTGCTAATAGTATCTAGAAGCAGGCTCCCTTAGCTTCTTATTACAGCACCTGCTGTAGGTAGGGGTTCTCTAGCTAGACTTATCCCCTTAGGGGTTAGTTATAGTTTCTCTAGGTAGTTTTAGTAGTTTCTTACTTTAAATAGCCTTAATTAGCTTCCTTTAGCTAGCTTTAAGCCCTTATAGCTTATTCTAGGCCAGAGGACAGTTTTAGATAACCTAAAAGGTCTAATAGTACTTAATAATACCTATTTTATCCTTAGGACGCTAAACTAATCTAAAGTTGCCTTTCCTAAGTAATACTGTAATATTTCGCGCTATTTTAAGCTATTTTAGCCTATTTTGCGCCCTTTTATAAGATCTTAATATATCTATATAGATATCTTTAATAGCATACTTAGAATTATATATCTTAAAAAAGTAACTAGGTAATTATATATTAAAATATCTTAAATCTCTTAAATATCTTAAAATATCTCTAAGTCTAACTTTTTAAGTATATTAAGTATATCTTTTAAGTATTCCTATAACCCTTCTAGTTCGCTTAAATAGCACTATTAAATACTATAAACCTGCCTACAGGAGAAATTAGTAGAGGTATGTTATTATCTTTAAGCTTCTTTGCTATTTTAGGCTATTTTAGCCTAATTTAGCTCTGTTAGAGATAATTAAAGGTTTGTTTAGAGATTTTAAGTTAAGCTAAGTATATTTCTACCCTTCTAGGTTAATAAGGCTCTTCTGTCCTTCCTTTATCTCTTCTTTACCTTACCTACTACATTCTCCCTTCTTTATAGGAGGTAAGACCTACATCCTCTTATAACTAGGTATAGAGGGTTAGTAGATATCTTAATAAAAAAGAAAACGCCTATATGTACACATATAACCTATCCCCCTCCTTTTAAAGGTTATCCTTGCCCTTGCTTTTTTACTTAGGTTTAACTAGATTTAGTTACCTTATTTATTTATTTTTGCTAGATTTAGTAGTCTTTCTAGAACTTTCTAAGTGCATTTTTGCTAATATTTAGTCCTAGCTCCTAAGAGTTCTCTTTAGGGGTATAGCTACGCTACTTAATTAGATATTCCTATACTTCTATACTATTCTACCTCCTTTAAAGAATCTTCTCTACTTTATACATATTATCTCTATATTCCCTTAAGGTATCTATAACTAGTTCCTCTAGGTATAGTAGTAAGCTACGTAGTGTGTATAGTTCTAATAATAATATATAGAAGACTAGATAAATACTTTTAACTCTTAGAATATCTACTTTATATACTATTAGGCTAATTTTAGCCTTTATAGTCCTAGGTCTAATAAATTTCTAATCTAGCTTCTTCTTTAGTCTTAATAACCTTATGTAGTAATTAGATATTATTACTTAATCTCTAATATTTAAATTAAGGTGCATGCGTTTCTTATTTTAATATGCCTTTTAATAGGTATTACTTGCTAAGATTTTTCTTCTGCACTTAGACTAGATTATAAGTACATAAGCAGCAGTCCTAAGCTCTAAGGGTAATTCCCTATTACTTAGGGCTATTTCTAGCTAATTTAGACCCCTTAGGTCTGCTTTATAGTATGCTTTAAATAGTAACACCTCTATTACTGCGTGTATGCTATTATTATACGCAAACTCCGCAATTAGTAACTATATAACCTAATTATCCTATTCTAGACAGCAAAAATACTAGAGATACTACTACTCTAGGGTTTAATTTTGTCTTTCTGTCTGTCTATTTATCTAAGGGTAAAAAGCAGAAGTTAAAACTCGCCTCCTATTTAAGTAGTAATTAAAAGTATCCTAGAATTTAGAATTTATTATAGAACCTTTATCTAAGATAACCTGCTATAGGACTCTATAAAGTCTAATAATATCTCTAATCTAGACTTATACTAGGTTATAGGCATCCTAATTAGATCTTGCTAGGATATAGTAGGCTATCTTAGTTAACTTATCTACTACTACTAGTATTAAATTATATACTTGCCCTAAGTACTTACTTAGAGGTAATTCTGTAATAAAATCTATAGTAACGTCCTGCTATAAACCTATAGGAGGTTTAATTAGTTATAGAAGTCTATAAGGTTAGTATTTTAGAGCTTTTACCCTAGTATAATGCATGCAGTTATAGTAATAGTCCTCTACGTCTTTCTTTATATTTTTCTACTAGAACTTACGTATTACTTTCTCTAGTGTGCGCCTTACTCTAAAGTAACCTAATATAGGGTTATTATGCGCTTGTCTAATTACGTTTAAGCGTTCTTCTAGAGTATTTAGGACTACTATCTCTAATTAGCCTTAGATAGGACCTATTAGCTTATCTTAGCTATTCTTATCCTCTAACTTGTTAGAAGTTGCATCTAAATCCTCTTTATCTTCTACTATATATTCTAGGTCCTTACCTAGGTTAGTAGAGATCTTAGTAAGCTTAGAGTTAGTTTATACAGCCTTATTATACTTAACCTATATTCTTTTAGCACGCGTTATAACTACTAATACTAATAGAGCCTTAGTGCGCTCTATTCTATTTAGGAGGTCCTATATAGGGCTAATAAAAGCCTTATTATATTTATTTAATAGAGCTTGCTTCTTAGCTATATAATCTAGCCTTCTTAAAGGTCTATTAGCAGGATTTATTAATCTAGGCTAGTAAGTAATTACAAAGTTATACTTTATTAGCTTTAAGTAAGAGCACACCTAGTAGCTATTTAGTGTTTTTATCTCTATAAACTAATAAAGGTTATTATAATCTATTAAAAGATTAAAGGGGAGAGCTTTAAGGTAATAGCGCTAATGCTTATAACTCTCTATAATTACTAATAACTCTGCGTTATAGGTATTATAATTATACTATTCTTTAGTTAACTTCCTTAAAAAGAAGTTAACTAGCCTCTATTAGGCCTTTCTATCTAGTTCTAGCACTAACTAGGAGAAAATGCCTAAGATTGCACTGCTAGAAGCATCTACTTCTATCTTTGTTTTGCGGTCTCTCTTAAAATAAGCAAGAATTAGGATAGTAAGGAAGGAATCCTTTAGAGCTTAAAAAGACTTCCTACCTTACTCCCTAATATTTAGGCCTACGCTCTCCTCTTTTCTCTGTGCTTAGCCCCCTTTAGCTGCATTTAGCCCCTTCTAGGTTAATTTAGTTAAAGGCAGAGCAATCCTTAAGAAGCTATTAATAAATCTCCTATAGTAGTTTATAAATCTAATAAACACCTAGATATCCTACACTATACGTAGTTCTAGCTAGTTAGTAATTATTTTAACTCTATTAGAGTTAATCTTAATCCCTTCTAGTGCTATAATATAGCCTAGGTACTCTGTTTCCCTAGTATGCTACTTACACTTCTTAAGGTTTAATTTAAGCTTTACTTTACGTAATCTTCTAAGGACTTCCTTTATATATGCTATATGCTCCTCTTTAGTTTTACTAAAAATTAGGATATTATCTAGATAGATAATATATATAACATCTATTAACCTAGCTAATGCTTAGTTAATATAGGCCTAGAATTAAGCTAGTACATTAGTTAAGCTAAAAGGTATTACTAAATACTTAAAATAGCTATATCTTATTCTAAATGTAGTCTTCTACTTATCTCCTGCCTTTACCTAGATGTAATAATAGGCATTCTTAAGATTAAGCTTTGTAAAAAACCTTGCACTTAATAAGCGCTTAAGAGACTCTATAATAAAGGGTAATAGGTGTCTATTCTTAATTATAATCTTATTAAGACCCTAATAATTAATATAAAGCTTTAAGCTGCTATCTTTCTTCTTTATAAAAAGGATAGGTGCCCCTACTAGGGACCTTAATCTTCTAATAAACCCCTTATAAAGGTATTTATAGATATAGGTCCTTAAAACGCCTAATTTATAGGCTAATAGATTATACAGCAGTTAATAGGGCAGAGATTTACCTTCTTTAAGTTTAATCTCTAAATCTTAGGGTCTATAGGCTAGAAGTCTGTTTAATTCCTCTACTAACTCTAGGTCCTTATACTTTTTATATTCTAGAGGATAAGTAGTAGTCTTTAACCTATAATAGAGTAAAATATTAATAGAACTAACTATATAGGTATATATATTATTCCTATAGGTTCTTATAGTTCTATTAAACTCTTTTACTATTTTAAGGCTAACCTTAGAGTGTAACGTCTTCTTTTTATCCTTTATTCCCTTAAAGAATATGCGCTAGCTAATATAGCTTAGCTTTAGATTATACGCATTAATCTAGGGCAGCCCTAGGTATATTAGATACTGTTTAAGGTCTGTTATAATAAAAGGGATAGTATGTACTTATTTCTTCCCTTTACTATTAGTTATAGTAACGTCTGTAGCTGTTATTCTATATACTATTATACTTATACTATTAGCAGTCTCTGCTATTAGCTTAGATAGTAGTATAATTAGGAGATTATGTTCTTTTATAAATTAAGCAGATATAAGATTTAATTATAATACTCTATCTATTAACGCTTCTAAGCCTTTAGTAACTCTAAGCGCAACTCTAACTATTAACATGCGCGTTAGTTTAGAAAATAAGGCGTTATATAGTATTCTCTAGTTACTAAGTTCCTTCTTAACTCTAATATAGGCAGCTAGGTAGGGAACTAGGTCCCTAATTACCCTTTAGCTTTTCCTAACCCTCTTTTAGTACTTTTGCCTTCTTTATTATCCTCTTAAGGATAATCTTACGCAAAATGCCCTTCCTTACTATATTTATAGCAGGTAAGTTTAGATTTATCTAATATAGACCTTTTTACGCTAGATTAGGCCTTTTTAGGCTAACTACTACCTTTACTACTAAGGTAGGGTTTCTTAGCTAGCTTTAGGGACCCTGCGTCCCCTTATGTATTATCTATAGGGCGCTAATACTTTCTATTATAGCTCTTCCCCTTCTCTAAGCCTTTAGCCTTCTTATTACTAGTATAGCGTCTACTAATAACGTTTGCCTATTCTTCTACTTATACTAACGTAGATTACGCATCTACAGGCAAGAGTATTAGGTCTTTAGTAATAGAATCTAAAAGTAATCTAATATATTCTATTACCTAGAGTTCCTAGGAGTTCTAACCTAGTTTAGTCTAAAATAGTCTAAGAAAGTTAAGAAGTTCTATTAGAGACTAATTTCTCTTCTATTTACACTCCTTAATAGAAATATAAGCGTTTTACATCTACTCCTAGTAAGTTCCTAATAAATTAAGCATTATATCCTTTAGGTAGGACTAAGTAAGAGTCTAGAATAGATTAAGGGCTTTTTTCTTATCTCTGTATATTAACTATAGAGTTTTTAGTATCTCTAATATATATCTTACTCTAAAATTAACTCTCTATATCTTATTTATAAACTTATAAGGTAACTAAATAAAATAGTACTTATAATCCTATTCCTATTAGTTATAGTCTAACTTATTCTTCTTTCTAAAGATATAAGGTAGCTCTAGCCTAGGTAACGCAGCTTGTAAACCTATAGTTTCTAGTACTACTTCCCCTTCTCTATCTAACTTTAATAAGTTAAATAAAGTTAGGTCTCTATTATTATAAGCCTCCTTAGCTTCCTTTAGAAGTTTTAATTTCTAGCTCTCTTTAGTCCTTCTAGCCTATTATAGTATGTCTGCAGCTTCCTAAGCTAAAGCAGTTATATTACTACTATTCTAGGCTAATAAAGGCTATTAAGGCTATTAACCGCCTCTAGTATTTAGTTAATTACCCCTAGGGCCCTAAATATATAGGGGTTGCTAACCTAGTTATACTATAGGGTTAAAGACTCTAGGGTATAGTGCCTAGGTATCTTCTAACCCTTAGTATGCTAATATAAAGGGTAACTATAGGTTAGAGAGTAAAGTATTAGGGCCTAGTATTAAGCTAGCTAGTGCCTCCCTTAGATCTCTTAGGTCTAGTAGCAGGTCTACAGGTATTTTAAATCCCTCTAGTAACTCTATCTATAGTATTATAGATTCCTCTCTACCTTATTAAAGGGAGCCTAAAGCCCCTATTAGTAGGGCAGGTGCGTTATTACGCACGCCTTCTGTAGTAATATTAGGTTAGGTAGGATTTCTAGATATTACATAATCTAGTAACTAGTTACCTTTAACATAGATAAAAGGGAGAGTAATTTAAATATAAGGTAGTTACTTAGGTAAGTAGTTAATAATTAGGTAATAGAGATAGAAGAGATAGTATTACAGGATAGATAGTTAGAACTAGTCTAACATAAATAAGACAAATTACTAGTAAACCTAGCTTACACTAATTTAGGAATATATACCTAATTCTACGTAACTCTTAGCCTACGTAATCTACTAATACTAACCCTAGGTTCTTTTATCTCCTAGGGCCTTATAATAATCCTCCTTTTAAATAGGCTACTTACTCTGCGTTATACGCAGGTTAAGCCCTATTACTATATAGAACCTAAGACCCTACATAAGCCTTAAACTAAGGCCCTAATATTAGATTCTAATCCTAATAAACCTGTCTCTATACTAGTTAACCTAGTATTACTAAGGAGAAGGGGAAGACCTAGAAAGGCTATATAAGAGGAAGCTATTAAACTAGCGCTTCTAAGGAGAAGGAGAAGGCCTAGAAAGGCTATATAAGGGCCTATTACTAATACCCTCCTTACCTAGAAGGAAGAGGAGGACTATTAGCTTACCCTAAAGCTAAGAAGGGATAGAGTTATTATAACTACTAGAGTACCCTTTAAAGAATTAGACTATATAAAGATAGAAGCTCTTATTACTAATAGCACCTTCTAAGTGCTCTCTTATAACCCCTATAAGTATATAGAAAGGATCTTTAATCTCTACCTTATATAAGAAGTTAAAGGCAAGTCTATACAGCTATATAAAAAGTTAAGGCTTATATTAGCAGGCTATTTAGATGTAAAGAAGAAAGAGATCCTTACCTAATTACTAACTATTTAGAGGATAAGCTAGCGCCTTCTATTAGTAATTAGTATAAGCCTAATAGCTTTATATAGAATATAATACAAACTAAGGGATATTATATAGGCCTATATATAGTCTACTAATAAGCTATTACGCATGCTATACGCAAAGCTACTAAAGAAGTTAAGGGATAAGTTTCCTTTAGATATAATCCTTAGAATTATATAACCCTTATATAGTGCTGTAGAATTAGGCTTATACTAGTTTAAAACATACTATAACTATTATAAGGATAAGCTAAAAATACGTATCTCTTTATATAACCCTTACCTATTAATTATAAAGGAAAGAGAAAACCCCTTTAGTATTACTAGCCTGTAAACTAATAATACCCTTAGTATTATAACCCTAGATTTTTTATATAAAAAGAAGGAGGAGCTATATAAAGTAACTCTCTATGCAAAACCTAAGACTATTCTATCTAGGGACTAACCTTTAGAGTTTAATAGTAGGAAAATTATATATAGAGATAGAAGGATATCTCTATAATAGAAGAGATAGGCTAAACATCTCTATATAGTAGATTCTACAGCAGAGGATGCTACTTAGAAGTATATAGAGCAGCGCGTATATAAGAGGGGCTAGCAAACACCTAACGCAGCACTAGGGTTACGTTAGCTACGTAACTAAAAATTATATAATTAGAGGTATAGAGGTAGAATTAAGCTAGGAAAGTACGTTTATGTAATTAAGTTATAAAAGAGTATTAATTAGTAACTATCTAATACTATATAACAAATAAGATTATATACTGCTCTATTAGAGTAGAAGAACGTCTGTCTAAAGATCTACAGGATTATAAACTATTAGGTAAGCTTTAGATAGTTACCTAACCTTAGTAAGCTATTAAGCTTGCCTAGAGTAACGCGCAGATTAGATAAGCATAAGCACTATACGCGATAAGAGGCTATATAGATAGCTTAGAACTAGTAACTCTCTAGTTCCTTAGAATTTAGTCTTATTATTTCTTTAAATTAGCTTACTACTATAAATCCCTTTATAATTCTAAATTCTCTTTAAGTATATAGCAGCTTAGCTAGTTTATCTTAATTTAAACTAAAGGATACCTTCTTTAACACCTTTATAATAGCGCTTTACTATATTAGCGCTACTAGAATAGAACTAACCTAAACAGGTGCACTAGGTACCTTAGAAGGGAGAGTCCTCTATATAAGCTCCTCTACTAACAGAGACTACTCCTTAATCTAAGACTACCTATGCCTAGTTATTAGAGAAATATAATGTCCTACTAGTAAAATATAAAAAACAAATAAGAGATAAGGTAGCAAATACACCTAAATCTAAAGAACTAAACAAACTACTACCTAAAGGCAGAAAAACTTTACTAGAGCCTAGAGATAACCCCCTACTACTATAATAATAGTAAATTAAAATCCTCCTAACATATATCCCTATGCAAGGACCTAAAATTAAAAAGATACTAATTTTTAAAGGTAAGAGTATTAGGGAATACTAAGACTTCTAAATTAGGCTTAAGATAGCTTTTTAAATAGACCTAAGTACTTTTACTTTAGAAGATTAGAAAATTACTTATATACTTTAATATTTAACTTAGACGTACTAATAAATCTAGATTTAGAATAAATAGGTCTATAACAGCGTAGCGCATACGTAGAGTAAGATAATAACCTTCTTACTAGACTAACTTAAAAATCTAATAAACTAAGAGCTTTAGATTATAATGTAATATTCTAAGGCTAAGCAGAGAGAAAATTAATTAGTAAATAAGTTTACTGCCTTTCTAACAACCTTAGAATTATAAATTAATCTACCTTATTATAACAAGTAATTATAAATGCACCTTTATAGCAAACTGCTTCCTGCTCTTAGAATAGCCTTAGTTAACTATAAGGTATTTCTAGCAACATAATAAGACTTAGTAACTTAAACCTCTACTCTAAAGGAGAACTAGTAACATAGTAGCGTGTTACCTTTACTATAACAGCGCAATACTAGCGCTACGCAGAATTAAAGTAGTAAATCTAAAAAAGAGAATACGTTAACTAACAAGAAACCTAATAAGAAAGAGTAAGGAAAGTCTAAGAATACTAAGTAGAAAAAGAAGAATATTTAGTACTATAATTACTAAAAATAGGGTTACTACTTAAGCAAATATTACTCCCTAAAGAAGAAAGAAGAAGGCACTCTAGTAATAGGAGTAAATGCTATTAATTTAACAAAAAAATAGAGTTCTAAAGGGACACCTCTAATCCCTTTAGAAGGGTAGCATTATAAAAGGAGGAACATATTAAAATAGAAAGTTCTATCTAGCGCCTTAATAGTAAATAGATAGTAACCCCTATAACCCTTAACGTAGGTGCAAAGACTAACATTATTAATAAAAAGTTTACTATAGAGTAGTAACTACTAGAGCTAATAAATGCAGAGTTACTAAAGTTTATACTACCTAATTTAAAACATGCCTAAAGCTTTTATGCCTATTAGGTCTTAATCTAAATTAAGGATAGTTAGGGAAGAGAAAGAGAAGAATAAATTACCTGCTATAGAATAATAGATATAGCTAATTAAGTTATCTTAGGTCTACCTACTCTAAAGCAGCTTTAAATAGTTATTAACTATAAGATAAAAAAGTAGCGCTAGAAAATTAATAATAAGTTATAGCAAGTTAAGGACCTTAGAACTTTTATTAATTATTATAATAAGGAAGCTATAGTTTACCTTATAGTAAGTACTACCTTAGCTAACGCAGTAAAGCCTAAGGTTCTAAAGCTTCTGCTAGAACTAGCTAAATTTAAGGATGTAGCTAGTATAGACGACGCTGTAATAATAGTAAGAGCCTATAAACACACTATTAAACTAGAGGCAGGGACTAGTATGCTATTTAGGCTAATTTATAATCTCTCTCTATAGGAGTTAGAGACACTTCGCGAGTACCTTAAAAAAGCCTTAAAGAATAGCTAGATTAGAGAAAGTATAAGTCCTATAGGCGCACCTATTCTTTTTATACTAAAGAAGGATAGGACCTTATAATTATGTATTAACTATAGGGGGTTAAATAAGGTTATAAAGAAGAATAGACTAGTACTACTATTAATTATAAAACTCCTAGATTAATTAGCAGGCGTAGTAGTCTTTACTCTTCTTAATCTAAAGGACGCCTATTACTGTGTAATAATGCAGTAAGGTAATAAGTAGAAGACGGCGTTTTATACTTATTATAGACACTTTAAGTACCTTATTATGCTATTTAGCCTTACTAACGCTCCTGCTATATTTTAAGGATATATTAATCTTGCATTAGTAGGATTAGTTAACAAGTTCTATATTATCTATTTAGATAATATCTTAATCTTTTCCTAAAAGGGTAAGGACTATTAGGACTATATTTGCTAAGTGCTATAACAGCTCTAGGAGCATAGGTTATTTATTAATATTAAGAAGTGTTACTTCTATATTAGTAAAGTTACCTACCTAGGGTTTATTATGCGTTATAACAGCGTTAAGATAAATCCTAAACAGGTTTAAACAGTTACTAAATAGCTAATACTAAAATCCTTTAGAGATATTTAAGTCTACCTTAGATTTGCAAATTTCTATAGGAGATTTATTATACACTTCTCTAACATTATAAGTGTTGAATAGGCTATCTCTGCACGTAGCAAGTAGATAGGATCTTATAATATATTATAGTAAAAAGCAAAACAGTATAAAGATTTAAGTATATTCAGATTCGTGTATATTCTATGTACAGAGGCAAGGTAAGGGGTAACTTCTAGTGCTAAGGCCGTCTTAGCACTAGGTAGTTACGTAATTAGGTTACGTAACTAGATTACGTAATTAAGTTACATAATTATGCTCGTACAGAGTATAGATACTAGTAACTTTTTCTTTTTCTATAAAGTCCCCTTTACCTATACACCTCTTTTGCTAATACGTATAATCCCTATACGCCTATCTAATTAAATATTTAACTTATAGAAGTAATAACAGAAGTAATCCCTAATAGGATAGTTATATACTAGTATGCTAGATTGTACGGAAGTTATAAGGCTCTAAAACTCCTAGATCTATAGTATCTATTATTCTAGGTTAGATTCCTAGGTAAATAAGAGTATCTGCAGCTTAGCAATCGCACTATTAGCTAGAATTATAGGGTAAGAAGTAATTAAGTAAGAGAGAAAGGCAGAAACCTCCTCTATATAGTAGCGAATATTATTATACAGAGTTATTTTCTGTTTATTACCCCTCTTTTCCTCTCTTAGTTACTAGGTTGCTAGGATTGCTGCCTGCAGGTAATAGAGATCTATTACAGGTAAATTAGAGTTATCTAATAGGCCTACTGCCTATATAAGGAGATACTTTTCTCTCCTCTTCCTCCTTTTCTGCTCTACTAATAATACTCTACCTCTATAACTCCTCCTTTAGGTTCGTGCCCCTTTAATAGCGTGTGTGTGTCTCTGTGCGGAATTTGTCGTACAGAGTTCCTTCCTATAGAGGCTAACTTTTTAATAGAACTTCTTAACAGACTTAATAACCTTAACTTCTAACTTTTTATATAACTTCTACTTTTACTTCTTCTTTCTATATAATCTCTATATCTTTATATAATTATTACTATAGCTCTCTAATAATCTAATACTCCTAAAGGATAGGTTACTATCTTTAGTAGCCTTTAAGTTGTTAACATCCCTAGTAGTTGCATCTAGGTAACTATCCTAATAGGATAGCCTGCTAATTACGCGTTTATGCAGGGACTCTTAATTAATGTAAGTCTTCTATATAGAGGTAAATTAGGTTTATACGGAGTTAACTTATGCAGGATAAAGAGCGTGTAGTAGCTAACATGCCCTTTTAAGATATTATTATAGACTTGCCTAGTAATACTAACCTCCGCCTTCTTATAGCTTATATTATATAACGTAAGGGGTACTTCTACGCAGTGCTTATATAATCCTAGGGTGCTTTATACGTAACTACCTACAGCTAGCGTTATAGTAGGAACATAGGGGCTAGACCCTTTAACAGTTACAGGGTAGTTACTACCTACTAGGCTAGTGCCTATAGAAGCTGTGTCTAGCAGTCTAGGGGTTAGTCTTGCTAGCACTATTATTAAGTGTGTACGGAGGGCCTTTAGCCTTATACAGAGTAAGAGATAGTTTCCTTTAGATAGTAGTGTAAAGACCTAAGACAGGGGTAAAGTCTTAGGTATTAGGTGTAGTAGATTAAAGATCTTTTCTGTCTAAATTGCTTAAAAATAATTATAATAAGTAATTAAAACAGTAAAAATTAATAAAAACATAAACCTTAACTAAAAAATAGAAAAATAAGTATAATGTGTACAGGTTGTAGTAACAGGATTGCATAAAAGGATTACCCTTCTATATAAGTAGAGCCTTCTCTTTATATAAAGGCCTCTACTTAAATATTTAGGGTGTTTAATAAGATTAGTTGTTTAAGGGCAGGATTTAGTACCTTTTTAGTAAAGGCATTAGCAGGGTTATTCTTGCTATTAATCTATCTAATCTTACTAATTTCCCTGTTTTTGTATAACTCCCTTAGAGACATAATATCTATTATAAGTCTCTTCTTATTAGTTATGCTAAGCTTAATAAGGCAATTATATAATAATTTAGAGTCTGTACAGATAATAAGCAGAGTAGGGGGGAGTTAGAAGTTCTGTATAATTTGCTAAAGTGTTATACTTAGTGTAATCGCGCTGTTAAAACCTCTAACTATTCTGTATAACTTGCTTACTAAGACGCTCCTAGTAACCCTCTTGCACTTAATTAAGTTCTAATAAATAATATTACTATAGATCTTAAAGCTGTTACTATCTCCTGTACAACGCTTGTTTGCTAAGATAATAAGGAAACTAAGCTGTAAGCTTAAGTCCTTATTATTAGTAAATAAGCTATCTGTAAAGATAAAGAGCTTTGTACAATCTAGCTAGATTAGTACAAATGTAATTCCTCTTATTTAGTAATCTATTTACTAGGTAATGCGTGTATTAAGTGCCTTAATATCCTTAGGAGATAGGGCAGTTATCTGTGCAGTAACTAATAGGTTAAATACTGCCTTAGGTTAATAGACTAAGGTAATATACGCGCCCTGTGCGCGCTGCTCTATATACTTCTAAGCAGCATCCTCTGCTGTAGGATCTACCGTATAGAGATGTTTAGCTTATCCCTTTTATTACAGGGATATCCTTCTATTACTATACGTAATTTTCCTACTATTAAACTCTAAAGGTTAGTCCCTAGATAGAATAGTCTTAGGTTTTGCATAGAGAGTTACTCTGTGTAGTTCCTCCTCCTCTCTATGTAAAAAATCTAGGGTTATAATACTAAGGGTGTTATTAGTTTACAGGCTAGTAATACTAAAGGGGTTTTCTCCTTCCTTTGTAATTAATAGGTAAGAGTTATATAAAGAGACACGCATCCTTAGCTTATCCTTATAATAGTTATAGTATGTTTTAAACTAGTATAAGCCTAATTCTGTAGTACTATATAAGAGTTATATAATTCTAAGGATTATATCTAAAGGAAACTTATCCCTTAACTCCTTTAGTAGCTTTGCGTATAGCGTGCACAATAGCTTATTAGTAGACTGTATATAGGCCTATGTAATGTCTCTTAGTTTACATTGCATCCTATACAAAGCTATTAGGCTTACACTAATTACTAATAGGAGGCGCTAACTTATTCTCTAGATAGTTAGTAATTAGGTAAGGATCTCTTCCTTCTCTGCATCTAAATAGCCTACTAATATAAGCCTTAACTTTTTATATAGCTATATAGACTTACCCTTAACTTCTTATATAAGGCAGAGATTAAAGATCCTTCCTATATGCTTATAAGAGTTATAGGAGAGCACTTAGAAGGTGCTATTAGTAATAAGAGCTTCTATCTTTGTATAGTCTAATTCTTTAAAGGGTGCTCTAGTAGTTATAATAACTCTATCCCTTCTTAGCTTTAGAATAAGCTAATAGTCCTCCTCTTCCTTCTAGGTAAGGAGGGCATTAGTAATAGGCCCCTATACAGCCTTTCTAGGCCTTCCTCTTCTCCTTAGAAGCGCTAGTTTAATAGCTTCTTCTTATACGACCTTTCTAGGTCTTCCTCTCCTCCTTAGTAATACTAGGTTAACTAGTGCAGGGATAGGTTTATTAGGATTAGAATCTAATATTAGGGCCTTAGTTTAAGGGTTGTACAGGATCTTAGGCTCTATATAGTAATAGGGCTTAACCTGCGTGTAACGCAGAGTAAGTAGCCTATTTAGAAGGAGGATTATTACATTCCTTCTATCTATGCTGTAGATTCTATACAGACCTGTCTATCCCTTATTTTCTCTTTAAGTAAGTACTTCTATGCTAAGTAGTAGTCCTAGGACTTTGTGTAAAGTAGAGCTATTCTAGGTATTAATTACACAGTTAACTTCTCCCTTTGCTTTCTTACTTTAGATTATCCTTATAGCTTTCTGTACGGCATTTGCCCTTACTACTATATTAGGAGAGGGAGGTAAATCCTAGTTAATCCTTAGGTAGGCACTAAAGATAAGGAGTATAGGAATAATTCTGTGCAGGCCTGCAGTGTTATTTAGTGCTTTTACTACTATCTGCAGGATATCTTTATTATCTGTACAGGATCTAATTTTAGCTTTAAGGATATTAAAAATGCGCCTAAGAGGTGCGTGCGCACGTTTAATCTTGCCTACTACCTAATGTGCCTCTATAGGCATCTAGTAGTAGTATGTGCCTATAATCCTTGCACAGTTACAGAAGTTTTCTAAGGCAAAGTTTATTTCTAGGTTATATATAATATAGTCTAGGGGCCCTTAGTATATATTAATCTAGTATTTGTAAAGGGCTTCCTAGGCATGTTGTGCAGAGAGAGACTTTAAGAAGGTAGTAGCCTAAAAGGAGGTATCTGCATTAATAACATGCAGTATATCCTTATCCCTAATCTATATAACATTAATAATAATTTTATAGTTAAAGTAAGTATTATCTTTAATAGTAAACTTAAAGCAGCTTAGGGCGGTTCTATATAGTTAGCAAAAGTAGCAGAACTTCTAAATCTTATTTAGGATAGAGGCATCTACATTATGTCCTGCTTAGGTAAGCATTTTATAGAGTCTCTCTGTACGCAGGTGTCTAAATCTTCTGTGCAATCTTTAGAGTTTAGTTTCTATAAAGAATAACATAGCATCTACCTAGCTATAATTAAAAAATAGGTGCCCTTACTTCTATATAACTAGAATTGCTAAGTTATTACTGCGTATAATTAGGTTTAGAACGTTGTTAAAGTACGCTCTAAGCCTGTCTGCATCTACTAGTAATAGTAGGAAGAGTATAAGGGTATCTAAGATGTAGTATGTAACTATACTAAGTCTATTCTCTTTCTATATAGTACTAAGTAATTTAGCTAGGTTTTAGCCTCTAAAGCTTATATTATTATTACTTAGGGTCTAGTTAATCTTCGCACAGGGGTTCTCCCTTAGGTAGGCCTCTACTTAGGCCTTCCCTATAGTAGAGATGCGTGCTGCTTTAGTATCCTATAGCTTGCCTTAGTACACTATATAGTACCTGTCTTCTAGGATAAATTAATCTGCCTAGATAGTAGGTTCTATACTATAGATATCTTCCCCTGTCGTGCAGTATAAGTAGGAGGCAGAGGTAAAGAAGTAAACAGCTTCTTTATCTTCCTTATCCTTATCTTAATCTATCTCTTCCTCCTTACTATATACAGCCTCTTTATTACCTTCTCTCCCTTTAAAATCTATAATATGCGCTATAATAAATATGTGTGTTAGCGTCTCTTTATATAGATCTTTATACGCAGTAATATATTACTGTCTTGCACAGGATCTCTTAGAGGGGGGATAGTTTGTTAACTAGCAGCCTTCCTTATAATAGATAAAACATTTCTGCTTCCTTACTCCTTTGCCTTTAAATTAGCTGCGTGCAAAGGGCCTTCTACGCAACTAGGAACTTTATACGCGTGTAGGGAAGCAGCTAAATAATCTTCCTCTATTACTATTATTCCTTATACAGAAGGAGCTGTATCTGTAATCTGTATAGTACGCATCTGCTTCCTCCTAAATAAATTAGCTTAATTATCTATCTAGGGTAACTTAGAGAGTAGCCCTTAGATTAGCAAACAGGCCTTTGCACGTAGCCTTAATATAGAATAATGCTAGTTCTAAGTCTAGGTAGCCTCTGCAGGCTCGTATAACAGCTGTGTAAAGAAATACTTCTCCCTTAAAGTTTCTACCTAGAGCTCTTTAAGTAAGGGAGATCTTATTAATAAGGATCTCTAGAACTTTATATAGGGTCTTATCTAGGTTCTCCTGCTTATACTATGCAAAGGTAGCTCCTATCTAGTCTGTGTAGTACTAGTTATAGTTAATATTTATATTAAAGTAAACATTAATGTAATTATATAATTATTTCTAATTTAGTCTAGGTTCTATACTATGCAGGTAGAACGCACTTGCACGGTCCTCTAGAATATTAGGAAATACTTCCTGCTATATTAACTTAGGAATATCTAAGGATGTGCATAATCTTATAAACAACTTTGCTTTGTCCCCTAAGATATTATACAGCCTTCTAGTATAGTTATTTCTCTTATCCTATAGCTTCTAGAACTAGATAAGCTTGTCTATCTTAGTCTTAGAATCTATAATTTTATATAGAGCTAATACCCTTATAGGGTATAGACGTAGTAGTAGGTACGCATCCTATAGATCCTCCCTATAACCTTAGAATAGAAATCTTTCCTTATCTACTATGCAGTATAGAGTTTATAGGGTTTATATAAACTTACTAAATAGTTTAATCCTTAGGGGCTTTTATAAGGGTTATCTAAGTAAGAATAGTCTAGGACCTAGAGGGAGTAGTTATAAGGCCTATGCTGCCTTAGTAGGCTCCTTATATAAAGGTCCTAGCTAGAAGGGGAGAGTAGGAGTAGGTGCTTCTTTTAAATTTTCTGTACTACTGTACTTTCTGTTAGTAATTTTATATAGTTTGTTACCTATAGTGTTAGGAGGTCCTAGGAGTAGCTATAGACCTCTAGTATTTAGAGTATCTATAAAAGCTTTATAGATTACATAATTAATAGCCTTAAAGTAAGTTAGTTACTAGCCTTTAAAGTTATCCTTTAGGCTCCTAGCTAGAGCACGTCCCTTAGTTAGTAACGTATAGTACTCTACTAAGAGGAGTCTAGCATATCTATTAAGTTCCTATTTTAAGGTGTCCTCCTCTAGCTTAATCTTATCTTTCTAGTGTTCTAAATCTGTACACTTTCTTAGTATTCTAATGCTAATTATAAGAATTCTAGCTATTTCTTTATATAAGTCTTCTAGCTAAGAGGATTAGTTTATACAGGGTTAGTTTTAGGATGTAGATTACTCCCTAGAGTAGGAAGGTAAGGAAGGTAAATCTGCTATCTTATTTATTAGGTGCTGCCTTGTTTGTATGGTAAATTATTAGGTGTGTTTAGCACACTATCTTCTTCTCTTCTGTATAGAAAGGAAGTAATCTCCTCTCTTAGAATAGGACAGAAATAGGGGACTGTACGCTAATTACGCTCCTAGTACAACTCTGTCTTATCTTATTTTAAGGTAGGTACAGAATAGAGAACTGTACGCTAATTACGCTCCTAGTATAACTCTATCTTCTACTCTTACTAATTTATAGTTTATTTAACTACTAATTAGTGTTAAATAGGCTATCTCTGCACGTAGTAAGTAGATAGGATCTTATAATATATCACAGTAAAAAGCAAAATAGTGTAAAGATTCAAGTATATTTAGATTCGTGTATATTCTATGTACAGAGGCAAGGTAAGGGGTAACTTCTAGTACTAAGGCCGTCTCAGCACTAGGTGGTCACGTGATCAGGTCACGTGACTAGATTACGTGATTAAGTCACATGATTATGCTCGTACGGAGTACGGACAATAAGACTATTAATAAGCATGCTAAAGGGCTTTATTAAGGGGAAGAAGGAAGGACCCTTCTGCTAGACGCTAGAAGCTAAGATAGCAAAACGCTAACTAAGTAAAATCTTCTTAATAGCGCCTCTACTAAGGCACTATAATTATATACTTCCTTTAAGATTAGAAATAGATGCCTTTATCTTAGGCTTTGCTGCTATCTTTTTATAGCTTTGTAAAGATAGAAATTAGCACCTAATTACTTTCTAGTTAAGAAAGTTAACGCTAGTAGAAGAATGCTAGAAAACCTATAATTTAGAGTTAGGGGCAATTATTTACTTAATTAAGCATTAGTATTACTATATTAATAGTCTAAAAAATAAGCTTAAGGTCTTAACTAATTATAATAACCTTTAAGGTTTTATAAATATAAAAGTTCTTAAAGGGAGATAAGTAAGATAGGTAATAAAACTTACACTATATAATTTTAAAATTAGATATTAGGAAGGGAAGAGTAACCCTGCTAATAGACTATTAAGGTAACTATAAGGCGCCTATAAAATAATAAGTAATAAGAAGCTTAATCTAGTATCTAGTCTTTATAAAAAGTTATAACTAGATAAGTAGAGTTAGACTTACTTACTACTAGCTATAGGAGAAGTACTAATAGATAGCTAAATAACAGCTTAATAGGGAGTAGGCCTATCCTATTCTAAAATAGATATCTCTGTAAAGGCGAATGTCTAGATATACGCTATTAAGGTAATAAACATAAGCTTATGCCTAGTATAGGTAGAGAAGACGCCTAAGGGGGGAATAGTCTTTAATATATAGGTTACCTATGCAGTAGCTAAAGTAGCACTATAATAGGAGGCACTATATAAAGAACTATTAGAACCTCTTATAGCGCAAATCTAGGAGTTCTAAGAAGGGGATAACTAGGTAAAATAAAAGCAAGACGCTGTTATAGAGTAAGCAACAAACTAGCGCAAAGCAGGCATAAAAAATTAAAAATAGAAGTTTAATAAGTAAGGATTGCTTAGATATAGTAATTAGTTATATATTCTAAGGGAGGTAACGCTTAGAGCTAAACTCCTAAGGATATATTATAATAATCTATTAGCTAGGCACTTTAGAAGGGATAAGACTCTTAAATTAATATCTTAAAAATACTACTAGCTTAACATAGAGCATAATATTAAAGAATATATTAATTCCTATAATATTTGCTAGAAGATAAAGGTGCTTTAATAGTAACTATATAGTAAGTTGCAGTTGCTTCTATAGCTAACTTACCTATAGCAAGAAATTATAATAGATTTTATTACTAGATTACTACTAAGTAGGCAAGAATCTTGCGTATATAACGCAATACTAGTTATTATAGATTATTATACTAAGATAGCAAGGTATATCTCTATAATAAAATTACTAAAAGCTATAGAACTTACAGACTTTTTTATTTAAGAGATAGTTTAACCTTTTAGCTTACTAGAGGGCATAGTTACAGATTAAGGCAGTCTCTTTATAAGCTAATACTAGTTAGACTTCTGCTACGCTACGCAGGTAACGCGCTAGTTAAGCACTACCTTCTACCTACAGACTAATAGGCAGATAGAAAGACAGAATTAGGTATTTAAATACTATCTTAGATCTTATACTAATAAAAGGCAGGATAAATAGGTAGGTTAATTACCTTTAGCAGAATTTACCTATAATAATTTAAAGAATATAACTATAGGTATTAGTCTATTCTATGCATACTATAGATTCTACCTAAGTCTAGATTATAAACCTATACTAGCTGTTAATATCCCTAGTATTACAGAACAGGTAGAACGCATACGTTAAGAAAGGGAAGTAATAGTAGAATACTAGCGTAAGGCTGTTAAGTTATAGGCTAAATACTATAATAAGCGTTATACGCTATATATATTTCTACTAGATAATCTAGTTTAGTTATTAACTAAGAATTTAAATTTAAAACCTCTAAGTAAAAAGCTTTTACCCTTGTTTATAGGACTATATTAAATTATTAAGCTAGTTAGAAAATAAGCGTATTAATTACTCCTGCTACCTAGGTTAAGAATATACCTAGTGTTTAACCTTAGTCTCCTTAAGAAATATATTAAAAAACCTAGAGAACCTACACCTCTCCTAGGGCTAATTAAGGTAGATAATAGTAAAGAGCAGGAGGAACGCTAGGAAGTTAAAGCCCTTCTTAATAGTAAGGGGAAGAGGCTAGTAAAATATCTTATTAAGTAGGAAGGATACCTACATAAATATAATAAATAGGTTACTAAGAAGAATATTAATTTAGGCGTAATTAAGAAGTATTATAAGCAAAAAGAAAATTAAAATTAAGAAATAAAGAGTTAAATTTTAAGCATTATTATAAATATCTAATTTATAAAAAAATAAGAAAAGAAAATCTAAAAAAATATAAATTAAAGCTCCTAAGACTTATTACGTAAGTCTATAATCTTAGCAGACTTAAAAGGCTTCTTACTAGAAGCCTTCTTGCTAGAAGACTTCTTTACAGGGGTCTTCTAAGCGGACTTAGGAGTAACCTTAGTTTTAGCATCCTAAGCAGCGCTATAATAGTAAGGAGTAGTAGTAGCGCTAGTAGTACTAGAGGGCTTACTACGCTTAATAATAGTCTTAATAGAATAAAAAGTATCCTTCTAGGGGCCTTTACCTTTATCTAAGGCTAATAAGTCCTTCTTAACCCTTTTAGAAGAAATAGAAGAACGTTTAATATTAAAATAATATTTTTTAGGAAATTACTACTTAAAACTAAAGCCCTAATTACTTAAGGAGGAGGTAAGGAGTAGTTTAGCTGCTAGTAAAGAGCTACTATAATAACTACTACCTGTATAAAAACTACCCTAATTAGGAATAAGGCTAGACTTTAGGTAAGCTATAAGAGCCTTAGAAGCTATAAAAGAGAAAGAAAGGGTTTTATCTATTTCTAACCCTCTAGTAGACTTCTATAATTAGTCTAAGAGGTTATAAGAAGTAACAGGAGAATAAGAGTAAGTAGGCGTCTTAACGTAGTTACTATCTATATTACTTAAATAAATAGAAGTAGTAATATATAAAGGAACTAAGATAGGCTTCTACGCTAGGCGCTTAGCAGTCTTATTAATATTATTACGCGTAATAGCGTTAGCCACGTTAGTATTAGGAACTAGGTTGTAATTAACTATAGTAGTATCTTTAATTAGGGCCTTGCCCTTGCCTTTTCCTTTATTCTTCTTTAGGCAAGAAGCGTTTAAAGCAACAGCGTTAAGGGCGTTAGCAACGTCTACGGCAGCGTTAGGACCTAAGGCAGCACTACTAGTAATAGTATAGTTAATATCCTCCTCTTTATCTACTAGAGCTTTACTACTTTTATCCCTTTAATCCTTCTTTTTCTTAACTAGAATGTTATTATTATTATTATTATTGCTATTATTGCTACTGCTAGAGTTAGAATTATTAGTTAAAGGAATATTAAGAGGCGTATTAGTAGGGCTAAGTAGGGGAAGACTAGCCTATATAATATTAGAACGCTAGAGGGGAGTAGAAAGAAGAGAAAGGAGAAATATACCTTATAACGCTTAATATTAAGAAGACTATTTATAGCTATAGTTAAGTTATTAATAGCTTCTACTACTAAGAACCTAGTATTACCCCTAGTAGGGCGTTAGGTGCTACTATATTACTTAGCCTTAGTAATGTAGGCCTCTACTAACTTTGTATAGCTGCAAACCTCTAGCGCTAAGGCAGCGTAAGCTAGGGCGTACCTAGTAGAAGTAGTAGTAGGGAGTCTACCTTTATAGCGTATAAGTTAATTAATATAGGGAATAAATATATCTAGAATATTATTATAGTACTTATACTAGTAGGTATAGTAGGCGCATTTTACTTATGCAGTCTTATTATAAGTAACGCCTTCTTAAATCTACTTAGAGTAGCATAAGTATATTATATAGTTAAGTTAAACTATAAGTAAGGCGCAACGCGTAAAAGGAGAACCCTGCCTATAAAGTTAGCGTAAGTAAAATAAAACTTTTAAGGATATATATAGCTACTAATATCCTTAGAAATTAGACCTAAAAATTTAGAGTTTAGAGTTAAGTTTAAAATAAACTTAGAAGTAAGAGATATAGAGTTAAGACGCTAGCGTTTAGGTAGAGTTATAAAAGTAAGTAGATTGCAAATTATAAGAAAGGTAGTTTAGCAAAATAATATTATATAATTATTTTAATATTATTAATATTCTTATATTCTATAAAAAACCACGCTAGCTAAGTAAGCTAATAGGAACGTCCTATAGCTGCCTAGAGCTAAAGGAAAATAGCAGAATAACCTCTATAGTAACTAAGGACAGTTACCCTAAAAGAGGAGGTAATTATAAGAGGGGCTAGTAAATACCTAGCGCAGCGCTAGGGTTACGTTAGCTACGTAACTAAGAATTATATAATTAGAGGCTATATAGATAGCTTAGAACTAGTAACTCTCTAGTTCCTTAGAATTTAGTCTTATTATTTCTTTAAATTAGCTTGCTACTATAAATCCCTTTACAGCGCATAAGGCGCGTACATTACCTTAGTCTATTAACCTAAGGTAGTATTTAATTTATTAGTTACTGTATAGATAACTACCCTATCTCCTAATAATATTAAGGTACTTAATATACGCATTACCTAGCAAATAGATTACTAGATAAAAGGAATTATATTTATACTAATCTAGCTAGATTATACAAAGCTCTTTATCTTTATAGATAGCTTATTTACTAATAATAAGGACTTAAGCTTACAGCTTAGCTTCCTTATTATCTTAGTAAATAAGCGTTATATAGGAGATAGTAATAGCTTTAAGATCTATAGTAATATTATTTATTAGAACTTAATTAAGTATAAGAGAGTTACTAGGAGCGTCTTAGTAAGTAAGTTATATAAGATAGTTAGAGGTTTTAACAGTGTAATTACACTAAGTATAATACTCTAGTAAATTATATAAAACCTCTAACTCCCCCCTATTCTACTTATTATTTATATAAACTCTAAATTATTATATAATTACCTTATTAAGCTTAGCATAACTAATAAGAAGAGACTTATAATAGATATTATATCTCTAAGGGAGTTATATAAGAATAGAGAGATTAGTAAGATTAGATAGATTAATAGCAAGAATAACCCTACTAATGCCTTTACTAAAAAGGTACTAAATCCTGCCCTTAAATAACTAATCTTATTAAACACCCTAAATATCTAAGTAGAGGCCTTTATATAGAGAGAAGGCTCTACTTATATAGAAGGATAATCCTTTTATATAATCCTATTACTATAACCTATACACATTATACTTATTTTTCTATTTTTTAGTTAAGGTTTATATTTTTATTATATTTTTATTAATTTTTACTATTTTAATTACTTATTATAATTATTTTTAAGTAATTTAGACAGAAAAGATCTTTAGTCTACTACACCTAATACCTAAGACTTTACCCCTGTCTTAGGTCTTTATACTACTATCTAAAGGAAACTATCTCTTACTTTATATAAGGCTAAAGGCCCTCTATATATACTTAATAGTAGTGCTAGCAAGACTAACCCCTAGACTGCTAAATACAGCTTCTATAGGCACTAGCCTAGTAGGTAGTAACTACTCTATAACTATTAAAGGGTCTAGCCCTTATATTCCTACTATAACGCTAGCTATAGGTAGTTACGTATAAAGCACCCTAGGATTATATAAGTACTATATAGAAGTACTCCTTATGTTATATAATATAAGCTATAAGAAGGTAAAGGTTAGTATTACTAAGTAAGTCTATAATAATATCTTAAGAGGGTATATTAGCTACTACACGCTCTTTATCCTATAATAAGTTAACTTTATATAAGCCTAATCTAACTCTATATAGAAGGGAAGACTTATATTAATTAAGAGCCCTTATATAAACACGTAGTTAGCAGGCTATCCTATTAGAATAGTTACCTAGATGCAGCTACCTAGGAGGTTAATAACTTAAAGGCTACTAAAGATAGTAACTTGTCCTCTAGGAGTATTAGATTATTAGAGAGCTATAGTAATAATTATATAAAGATATAGAGATTATATAAAAAGAAGAAGTTAAAGTAGAAGTTATATAAAAAGTTAGAAGTTAAGGTTATTAAGTCTGTTAAGAAGTTCTATTAAAAGTTAGCCTCTATAGGAAGGAACTCTATATAATAAATTCTGCATAGAGACATATATACGCTATTAAAGGGGCATAAACCTAAAGGAGGAGTTATAAAGGTAGAGTATTATTAGTAAAGGAGAGAAGAAGAAAGAGAAGAGAGAAATATCTCCTTATATAGGCAGTAGGCCTATTAGATAACTCTAATTTACCTATAATAGATCTCTATTACCTATAGGCAGTAATCCTAGTAACCTAGTAACTAAGGGAGAAAAAAAGGGGTAATAAATAGAAAATAACTCTATATAATAATATTTACTACTATATAAAAGAGGTTTCTACCTTTTTCTCTTACTTAATTACTTCTTAACCTATAATTCTAGCTAATAGTGTAATTGCTAAGCTGCAGATACTCTTATTTACCTAGGAATCTAACCTAAAATAATAAATACTATAGATCTAGGAGTTTTAGAGCCTTATAACTTCTATATAATCTAGCATACTAGTATATAACTATCCTAGTAGGGATTACTTTTATTATTACCTTTATAAGTTAAATATATAATTAGATAGGCGTATAGGGATTATACATATTAGTAAAGAATAGTATATAGGTAAAGGGGACTTTATAAAAAAAGAAAAAGTTACTAGTGTCTATACTTTATACAGGTATAATTATGTAACCTAATTACGTAACCTAATTACGTAACCGCCTAGTGCTAAGTTAGCCTTAGCACTAGAAGTTACTCCTTACCTTACCTCTAGATATAGAGAATACACGAATCTAAATACTTAAATCTTTGCACTGTTTTGCTTTTACTGTAATATATTACAAGATCCTATCTACTTGCTACGTGCAGAGATAGCCCATTCAACACTATAATTAATTAATTAGTGCTGATGATAAACAACACTCGCAATACTCTATGTACATGTACATATTGCGAATCCTGACAAATGGGATATTATACAAGAAAGGAGAATTCATGTTTAATATTACCACCATGACCACATTTCAGACTATTATTAATAATTATTGGAAGCGAACGGCTGCATTGTTCTGTACGTTAGGTAATCACCTGGCAATATGAGAGCAGTTCGCTTGAATCTCGGCATCACCAATCAACATCTTATCTTATCGCCGAGGCCCGCTTTCCCAAGCTCTCACTCACTCACTCACTCACTCACCCACCCCAGACTTATTAGCACTCCACACTCCGCACTCGACACCACCTCGCCCATTCTACTCACGATCCCTCCTCCCCAAATCCTCCCACCATGGAGCAAACCCGCGCCCTCAACGCGCTAGAGCCCTTTCTCGCCCTCTCCAAGTCCGCAAACTCACCCCGCGCCGCAGCCGACCTCATCACCCAAGCTACAACGGCACCCAACACATTCGTCTTCGCGGAGCTGCTGCAGACGCCCAACGTGCAGAATCTGAGGAATTCGGAGGAATATGTGGGCTATCTTAGGTTGCTAGAGATCTTTGCCTGGGGTTCGTGGCAGGACTACAAGGGTATGTTTGCCTAATGGCAGCTATAGCTATCATCCATCTCGCGAGCTTGGACGCGAGCATGCCGAACATTATGCCAACAAGAAATGTGTAGCTCATGGATCCCTCCCCGCACTCTCGGCTCCTCAACAACAGAAGCTTCTCCTCCTCTCCCTCCTCCCGCTCTCCCAGTCCCACAGCAGCCTTACCTACAGCTCACTCATGAGCGCCTTGGACCTTCCCACGACCCGCGCGCTGGAAGAGCTCATCACGACCGCCATATACTCGGGCCTCATCACGGCGACCCTCGACCCCGCACACTCGCTCGTCTCTGTAACCAGCATATCGCCGCTCCGCGACCTCGCTCCCGGCTCCCTCCCGAGTCTGAAAGCTACACTCGAGACATGGTCGGAGCGCTGCAACTCTGCTCTCCAAGAGCTGGAAGAGCAAGTTCTGGCCGTCAAGAAGGCGGCCGTGGACCGGGAGAAGCAGCGCCGGAAGAAGGAGCGTGCGCTCGAGGTGGTGATGCAGTCCATGGAGGAGAAGAATTCGAACAAGGGAGGGGGTGGGAGGGACGACGATATGATGGACATTGATCAGGAGAGCGGAAGTGGACGTGTGACGAGGGGCCAGAAGAAGTCTGGAGGGTTTGGAGGTCTGAGCAACATGGGACGGAGGTTGGGATGAAGCTTTATGGATGTGAATAATTACCCACTTCTTTGCATAGGATTCAGTGGAGCAGGAAAGATTGAGCGAAAAAAAAGGCTTCAGCGCCGCAAGCAAACACGATGAAAGTGGATGAGTGAGTTTAAGATGAGTGAGTTTGAGATGAGTGAACTTGAGATGAAAGATCATGAGTCAACTTGAGATGAAAGATCATGAGTCAACTTGAGATGGAAGATCATGAGTCAACTTGAGATGGAAGATCATGAGTCAACTTGAGATGGAAGATCATGAGTCAACTTGAGATGAGTAAACTCGAGTCAACTCGAGTGAAATAGCAATGATTGATGCACCCGTCCGTCGTCTATTATTGCTTGCGTATTTATGCCGTTTCGTCCTCTCTTATCCTTGTAACACCGGTGTTGAAAAAAAAGTCCATCTACACTGTATCCTCCCATGATGGAAGCCTATCCTTGTCCCACATGTTCGGAGATATAACCCGACCCAGACAGTGAAAGCCCCATCGGGTATCCGTGCGCAACAAAAGGCTCAGCTCCTTAACGCCGTGCCGCTTTTCTTATCGGAGAGAAGACCATGGGAGAAGGGTAAAGAGCAAGAACGCCAGCAAGTGCAGTGAATCGTGTATCGGGAGAAGGAAATCGTGGGGGCCTTTGCTGTGGAGCGGGAAACCCATGAGAAGAAAGGAAAAACCATGAAAAGGGTATTCGTCATATGCCCATGCTAATGCAGTACTCGAATCGATTCGTATTGGTAGTCAGAGTAAAAAAAGGGAAAGGGAAAGAAAAGAAGTGGTTTCGCCTCTACGCAGACCCGTCGACGGGCTGCTGGTTGACCTGGGCGAGCTGACCGGCCATCATCCTCAGGGCTTCCCGTGTTGCGGCGATGTCGAGCTCGCCCCTCTCTTGCGCCTCCTTGAGATATTGCTCCCACTCTGGATCCATGGGCACATTAGCGCCCTGTTCCCGCATGGCAGCGGCGTGTATGAGGCGCTGGTTGAGTTGGAAGCCCACGCTCTCGTCCTCGTCGTCGCTATCGTCGTCGTCTTCTTCGTCTTGGTTTTGGTCATGGTCGCGCATTTCCGTGTCCAGGGCCCGAGACTCGGCCATGTGGGTGCCTACAGACACCTCTTCGATTTCGACTTCGATATCCGTCTTGACGTTGATGCCCTTGCTGCGGGCTGAAAGGCGGTGTTTCCGCCGGTCGACCCACTCGCCGATCTCGATGCCGGTTGTATCCCTGACCTTGACGCCCTCGTCGCGCTCGTAGCGCTCCCGTGCCCAGAGTGTGCCTTCCCATCTACAGAAGCTCTGGATCTCGCTCTCGGTGAGGTCCAGTCTGTCAAAGGCCTCGAACAGCCTCTTGTGGTAGGGGAAGCGGCCTAGACGTTTTCTGTGTGGCGCATGGGCGTAGTTGAGCCCGGGATACCGCGCCTCGATTGTGTCGAGCGAACCGTAGAAGGTGGCGGTTTCGATACGGACTTCGCCCACGAGATTTTTGGAGAGATGCGCTGCGAAGCTGGGCGGATCGGTGGGCGAGGGGTTGGGGAACAGAGAGTTGTAGATTAGGGCCGAGATGGGGGTTTTGCGGTGCATGGCTGTATGTGTGTGTGTGTGTGTGTGTGTATATATGTATGTGTGTATGTGTGCGTGTGATGGGTGGGGTTTTCTGGTGTCCAAGTGTGGTTGGGAGTTGAGATGTATGCGCAAGTGGGATGTTCGATGTGCGAGGGGTGATGTGGGGAGTTGCAGGTGGTTTCTGGTGTGGAGGAAGAAGAAGAAGAAGAAGTAGTAGTAGTAGTAGTAGAAGTGGTGGTAGTTGTTTGTAAATCAGGGTGTCTGCAAGAGACTCGTTTTGTTCGTTTGTGAAGGAGAGGACAGAAGATGGGAGTTGAGTCGAGGAGTTGGGCAAGGTTGGCGGCGGACGGATGATTGAGTCGACGGGTGTGCCTTCTGTTTGAGAAAAGAGGCTTATTGTTGCCGGTGTGACCGATATTTTAAGGCTGTGATGACTCCACGTCGGAGGATATAATCCTACCTACTCGGCTCCTGGTTCAGACGCTCTCGGGGAATTCCAGGTGACGCGAATTGTGCTGGTGCTGGAGTTTGGGCTGAAGTTTGAGCTGTTGCTGTTGCTATTGATGTTGCTATTGATGTTGCTGGTGCCTGTGTCGGCGCTGCACCTTTGCCGTCTAGCAGTCAAAGCGCCGAGTTGAGGCCCGAAAAGAGTCGGTCAGGTTTCTGGACCACGGCAAGCTTGCAGCTATGTAATTTACACAGTATGTAATTAGGTTGTCGCCAGAGATGTTGACACGGCCAAACTTGTTGTGGACCGCCCCAGTTTCAATTATTTTAATAAATACGCCTCTGGGTCGTGAAGGGGGCGTTTCGTGGAAATGGGAGCAGCGGCACACGGTCGCTGATTACCAGATATGGTCTGGTCCGGTCTGGTCTGGTCTGGTCTGGTCTGGTGGTCTGGTTGTATGGTTATCCTGTCCAGGTGGTCTGGTTTGGTTTGGGTTGGTTTGGTTTGGTCTGTAATAATGAATCCGGTGTTGGACGAGATGGGATGAAGGGTAGCAAATCGGGCAGCAAAGGTTCTTGGAGGGGAGAGGGGGGGGGGAGGAAGAGGCAAGGGATATTTTAACCAGCAGCTCACCGCCTTCTCCTCCTCCTCTACACAGTATTAACACATTTTTCATTCGGCTCGCAGGACTACGGACTAAAAAATCTCAGATTCAGGATGCCAGAAAACAACCAGGCCATCCCTTGAGCGCGCCCGCCGGTGCAACCATGCAACCATGCAACCATGCAACCATGCAACCATGCAGCACTGTCAGAAGGCGGTTACTTGTATGAGCTGTACATACAGATGTACAGCTGTACATATGTACAGTTGTTATGTACTACTGTAATTACTACAAATTCCCATGCCCATATTCCAGCCCGCTGCCGGGAGCTGTTGGCCAATCGACGCCAGATAGAGCGAGATGGTTGCTGACCAGGGGGCACGTGGTTGGTGGTCGAGTACTGCTGGAGTACCCTCGACCTCGAGGACGATTTGAGTGCGCACCCACCGACCATGTTGATTCGATGCACCACTGGCGACGACAGTGTGCCGTGCAGTGTGAGTAGGAGCAATGCAATACATACATACATGCGAGACGGCATTGCGCGACACGGTGGGTGGTGGGTGTTGAGGGGCCTGACCCGACGATGCATCCACGTGCATACACAAAGGTTTTTAGCGAATCCCTCAAGCTGGATGTGCCAAGATGAGAAGCATGCACGTGCATGCCAAGGGAGAGCGTCAAGCCACTACAACGCGCCACTCACCAGAGTCACTCACTCACTCACCAGTCACTCACTCACTCACTCACTCACTCACTCACTCACCCACTCACTCACTCACCCACACTAATTATCACCTCGCCCCCATTTCACAACCCCACACCACCACCGCCACCACCACCACCACCACCACCATCACCATGCAACTAAATACTTCACCGACTTCCGCATTAGGGGTCACGTCAAGTTGACTCGTCGTTCCCTCTATCCACGTGCTCACTCCACTCCACACCACACACACCACACACACCACACACACCACACACGACTCCGAGTCCGAGTCAACATTTCAACTCATGACTAAAAGCCAACTAAAAGCCAGTTTTTGCCCTTGAACCTAGACTGCGCCAATGTCAACCTTCAAAGGCATTGTAGCCGGTAAATCTCTCACTCTCACTCTCATTCTACTCAAACTCAAACTCCCCCACACATGCTTACTGCATAGTAACCCTCAGAATTTCCCCAAATCAGAATCGATTATTTTCAAAATCTGCCCAACCACAAACCCCCCTTGGCTTGCTTCCTCAGCCATATTCATTCTGATCACTTGGTCGGCCTCGAATCCTTTCGAGCGCCCTTTATCTACTGCTCAGCCGCAACACGGGAGGTAAGTGATCAAGCAACACATGTCGCAAGGCAACCTTTGCAACCGACTTTGTTTGTCCCGCTACACCATTCGCTTAGACAATGCCACGAATTCAATCCCCCCCCCCTTCCCCTCATCCATGCACCCATGATTGGCCATGTCCGACGATTTCTATTCGATACCGATAATGCGTCCCAACGCGAACCACATTGCGTCTTCCAACCCGTGCTCAAGAGAAGCGACAACTAATTAACGCCATGCAGATATTATTGCGCTTGGAGAAATACCACTACCGCCTCAACTTGGCTCGCGGTATATTGGAAAGTCGCAATGTTACATACGATAAGAGCTTGCGTGGACTGGCAAAGGCCCTTCCACTCGAAACCCCGACGCTGATCGAGCTAGACCCAAAAAATAAGATTCGCGTTACTCTCTTTGATGCAAACCACTGCATTGGCGCTGTCATGTTTCTGATAGAGGGCAACGGCAAAGCAATCCTCTATACTGGCGACATTCGTGCCGAGACTTGGTGGGTCAACTCACTCGTCCAGAATCCAGTCCTGCTGCCTTATACATTGGGCTCCCGACGATTGGATTGTATTTACCTCGACACTACTTTTGCAACAAAGTCGGAACCCTATCGCGAATTCCCTTCAAAGGCCGAGGGCATCAGCGAGCTTTTGCAAAAGGTGGAACAATATCCCGTAGATACCAAATTCTACTTTCATTCTTGGACCTTTGGTTACGAAAATGTCTGGATCGCTCTCTCTTCCTTCCTGAATAGCCAGATCCATCTAGACGAGTACCGAGCACGCATTTACGCCTCGCTATCCACATTGGACAAGACCCACTTGCGAGAAGCTGGCCTCGATGTAACCAAAGACAACAAGTTCCTCAGAGACTCTGGCCTGCAAGTCCCCGAAGCGCCGACACTATGTGGGTTTAAAAGGGGCAATCACATCCAATCAGGCTGTCTCACCTCACAATTCAACGTCCGTCTCCACAGCTGTGAACGTGGCATGGGCTGTCCAATCGTGGATCATGACACGGATGCAAACATGGTCCACATAATCCCAATCGTCGCCCGAGTCAATGGTACCGACCTGGCCGAAATCGGTGCCGGAGGCGGGAAGGGCGATCTTGATCAGAGAGAAGAGCTCGAGACTGCCGATGAGGGAGACGTTGGGAAGCTGATGGAACTATGTGCGAAACAGATCAAGGACGATGAACTGCTCTCGCGGGTCCTAGTACTTTTGCAGCCGGCATTGAACGGCGGAAAAATCAATCTTGGCACCGCTCTGCAGAAACAGAGTCAAGATGGCGAGGACCGTGTGTCGCTGCAGACACTCGTATCAGTTCTCTCCACCAACGCCATAAACGTCGACGATGCAGTCGAAAAGGAGAATGAGACGATTCGCTTCCCATACTCTCGACACTCGTCGTACTCGGAGCTCTGCTCTCTCGTCAAGGCTTTCCAACCAAACGACGTCTTTCCCTGTACCGTCGACGAGGCAAATTGGAATCCCACACTCGGTATGCAGCCGCTCTTTGGCTCCTTTTGTTCCTCGCATATCTTCCGTCATGATGCTGAGATGATGGACATGTACGAGGCGAGAGAAGAGAGGACATTGAAAGGGAAGCGGCCAAGGCAGCCAAGCCAGGAACCTTTGCAGACGAGCGAGGTACATGATGCAGCATTCGGCGTCTTGGCTACGCCGAAACCACCATGTCCACCGAATAAGACGACAGTTGCTTCGACCTTTGAAGATGAAATCGACGAAATCGACGAGGCGGAATTCTACGCTCCCCGCGAAACACTTGTTCCGACGAGTCGACTAGTTGTCAAAGGAAAAGTCCATGTCCCCGTGACATCTCCACCACTCGACGACCCTCGGACTCACTCCTCTCCGAATACTACCCCGCCTCCACAGCCTCCAAAACCAAGTCCAAAACCAAGCTCAAACTCCGCTCCGCTGTCTTCTCCTCCTCACCATCCAACACATGCAACGCCATCAATCACCATGCACCCCTCGACCACCACAATACCATCTACATGCACAAACCAAAACAAGACAGAGTCCAGGCCCAGACTGAACAACAAGGCCATTGCATACCAAGCCGCACTCGGCATCGGACTGACATGGGCCGACTACGGCGGTCTCGTATCAGCGAGGCGGAACAGCGACACCTACGAGGAAGAACTATAAAGTAAAATGCAGAGGTCATCAAATCCCCCGCTTCTCTTCTCTGTGCATATCAACCGTCTACGTAGAAGCGATTCTTTGGCATCGGCGTTTTTATCAGTGCGAATATATACCCCCTTTGATTTTCGTTGTCAAGCCATTCTCTTTTGCTAATTATTTCTTTTCAATTACACAACACCATTGAGCTTACCATATTCGGTTTGCGTCGTGTGGTTGCGTCAGTGGACAGCGCACATGTCGTGAATTAAACTGCGCAAGGTTGGGCGCACTGTTTCCATTCCATTTCCATTCCATTTCCATTCCATTCATATGGCCAGAGAGATGATGTAGCATTTGCCCTCATCGCTTCTGGCATGCTCCGTCTACCCAAACGTAATGCAAAAAAACAAGTCGACCTAAAAGCCTACTGATAAGATTCTCTTTCCTAGTCACATGCCAATGTGTAATCCCCGGCTACTCAAGACATGCCAAGTCTTAAACTCACAGCTCTCCGGTGAGCCTCTAGTTCTTCGACCCTCGCCAACTCCATGACTGCCGGACCCACGTTCTGCAGACCCTGGTAGGTGAGATTAGCACTGGTGATGTGCTTGATGTAGGAGCCCAGGTTGACGCCCGAGTATTGCTTTGCGTAGCCCATGGTCGCTAAAGTGCAATCAATTAGCAATCAAAGAAGAATTTGGAATGAGTAAGCGTGTGACTTACGTAGAGAGTGGTTTACACCAGCAGAGTAATCGCCCACACTCTCCGGTGTCCACTGACCAACAAACACACTACCCGCATTTTGCACGTGCGCGACAACGCTCTCTGCGTTGTTCACTTGCAGGATGAGATGCTCGGGGGCGTACTCATTACTCAGTGTCAGAGCCTCCTCAATGGTGTCGACAACGAGCGTGATGGAGTGTTCGATGGCACCTCTCACGATATCCACTCGAGGAAGGGCGTTGGCTTGAGCATGAAGCTCATCCTCGATGGCAGCGAGTTGCGTCTCGTCCAGTCCAACTGCGATGAGGATGACCTGCGAGTCTACACCATGCTCTGCTTGACTTAGAAGATCAGAGGCTACAAATGCGGGGTTTGCCGTCGCGTCTGCCACTACCAACACTTCGCTAGGCCCAGCAGGCATGTCGATGCTGACACCCGCATTTGTGTCGTTGGACACGATCATCTTGGCTGCGGTGACGAATTGGTTGCCTGGGCCAAGAATCTTGTCCACCTTGGAGACACTTTCTGTGCCGTAGGCAAGGGCAGCTACTGCCTGAGCTCCACCTGCGAGAACGATGGATTCTGCGCCGACCTTGTGTGCTGCATAGACGATCTCTGGGGTGATGGACCCGTCGGCGCGAGGCGGCGAGGCGATTACGATCCGTTTGCACCCAGCGACCATAGCGGGAACACCGAGCATGAGCGCGGTCGAAGGGAGAACGGCGGTACCTCCGGGGACATAGAGACCTACGCCCTCGATGGGACGGACGAAGCGCGAGCAGACCACTCCAGGCATTGTCTCGACAACAAGTGGTTTGTCTTCTTTCTGAGCAGCGTGGAATTTCCGAATATTCTCGAATGATACATCGATGGCTTTGATCGTCTCTGGTGCGAGCTGCATCAGTGACACGGGGAAAGGGGCTTTCAGAACAGGAGTGGTCAGTGAAGTAGCTCTGTCGAACTTGTGAGTGTATTCCAGCAACGCGGCATCGCCCCGAGTCTTGACTGCATCGATGATCGGATTACATATGGCGATGATGGAATCGCTCGACCGCTGAGACGGGCGTTGAAGCGCCGCTCGGACGGTCTCGCGAGTTTCCTTGGAAGCAATGTATCGTCTCATCGCAATGCGACCATTCTTCAGTCCTGCGCTATCATCCTGGCTCTTCGGTATTGAGGCTGCCTCTTTGACGACCTCTTTCGTGCTTGTGCCATTTGCTGCAGGCGCAGCAGCGGCGGCCACTTGGGCCGCGAAAGCAGGTTTTGCGTCGCCCTGGCGTCTTTTCACCTTTATGCTCTTGGCGTCAAGGTTCCGCTCAACGTCTTCCAGAGACACTCCCGCTGACACGCACTTGGCAAGCGCAAAGTATAGGAGGTCAGCTGCCTCAAATGCAATGTGATCTTTCGATGTGGCGTCGCAGAGCTCAGTGGCTTCTTCCAATATCTTTGCTCGTAGCAACTGCGGGTCGTTGAACAGGCGTGCTGTGTATGATCCTTCAGGGGCCGAGGCTTTGCGGTTCTGGAGGGTCTGTTGGAGGCGTGAGAGGCCGGTGTAGTGTCCGAAGCATGTTGCTGTTGCCAGATGGCAGAAACCTAGATTTGATTGGCCATTGCCCGACGTACAATGTGTTGTGTACTGACCTTTCCCCTTTTGACGGACCACGAACCGCAAGCAGTCGTGATCGCAGTCCAGTGATATTGACACCAGCTCCTGTATGTCCCCACTAGTCTCACCCTTGTACCAGAGACCCCTCTTCCGACTTTGGTACACACCCCTTCCAGTCCTCAGACTCTCTGACACGCTCTCTTCGCTGCTGTATACAAGTCCCAAGGCTGCGCCTCTCTCGTCGGTCACTAGGGTGGAGAAAAGGCCATCGGGTCGGTCGCTAGTCGCATTAGCCATGACGAGCTTTGCAACGCTCATAAGTTCAGGTTCCTTCTTCGGATCAAGAGTGAGAGACTCGGCAGGAATGAGGGGTATAGCAGAAAGTTTGGATATGCGCAGCACGTCGCCTATCACCGGAGTTGCGAATGAGACAAAGACATCAGGCCTCTCGGTCCCATATTCCTTCAGCCATGCCTCAACCAGATCGACATCGTGGATCTGATGGGCGTATACGTCTATCACTGTGTCCCCAATCGTCTCAATGATGTCCTGTTTGGCAATGCCTGGCAAGGCGAGTACAAGCCTATTTTGATCGACCTTGAGACCTAAGAGCTGGTTGAGTTGTGAGCGGGAGACAAAGACCTTGGCTGCACCGGCGTCGAGGAGTGAAACAACATCGTCGATTGATGTGAGGAATTCAACGCTGAGGTAATTCGTGTAGCGGCCTACGGATTGCTGCAGGTGGAGGAGGGCGTTATCGACAAGGTCCGGGGTGACGCGCGCAAAAACATGGCCAACGATAGCCAATGCGGAAGGATTGAGGCCTTGTGTCGAGTTGGTATAAGTCGTCAGATCAATTGAGGCGAGCAAAGCCGGTGCCATTATGTATAGACGCTGTGACGGATGTCAGGATGTCAGAGGATGGCACGTTGTGAGTTGTGAGTCGTGACTAAAGAGAAAAAAAGCCTTGAATGACACTTTGAATGACAGATGCGGGGACCACCGGTAAATCCATCAGAGCCCCGCACTCGGAGTCAAATGAAGCACACGTGACATCGCATGAGAGCGCGAAACCGCGTGCGCCAGCGGCCATCCTAAAACTCTCATGTTGCCCTTTTCAAGTGGCTGGAAGATGTTACGTATAATTATATCTCGCACCTGTCATGACCACCATAACCTTCTTAGCTACACCTGTCTTCCAATTGCAGCTTGCTACCCACCAACAAAAAGGGCATGTTTCCTCTCCATGGTCTGATTTCTTGACACGCCGCATCTAACATGCAGTACGCACTAGGTACGTACCTCAACCAGTACGTCCGCCACGAAACATGAAAATGGCGCAAGGCGTCTCTCTTTTTGGAGATTGTTGCGAGGAGGTTGTTGGAAGGATTGTTGGATTTACTGGTAAAGGGCGTCAAGTGTCACTTGGCGATATTGAATAGATTAAGTGTGTTATTAATAGTGCGATTTTACCCAGGTATTCATCATCCATGCTGTTGCTGATGATGTCGGCTGAAGTATACTACCTACCCCGCCCGATGAGTAAGTATACTCTGTAGGACAATGAAGGATATGCATCATAGGCTAGCCGAGGTAAATACAAATAGGTACAACGATGCCCACCACTATGTACAGTACATCTCTTTAACCGCATTGTATCCATATCACCGATTGCCAGCATGGCCTTCTCCGTCCCCAGCTGTGCGAAGCCATACACGCTCGACATCCCCGACAAGGACATGTCCGAATGGAAACAACTTCTCGAGCTGGCCAAAATCGGTCCAGATACCTGGGAGGGACGACAAGACGATGGCCGCTTTGGCGTCTCCCGTCAATGGCTCATCGACACCAAAGACTACTGGCTGAACAAGTACGACTGGCGCGCACAAGAGAAAGACATCAATTCCTTTCCCAACTACAAGACCAACATCGAGGACATCGACGTGCACTACATTGCACTCTTCTCCGACAAGGAAGATGCAATCCCCATCATCTTCATGCACGGCTGGCCAGGCAGCTTCGTCGAGTTTCTCCCCATGCTAAAACTCATTTGCGACAAGTACCCGGCCAAGGACTTGCCGTATCACATCATTGTCCCCTCGCTTCCGGGATATACGCTCAGCTCTGGCGGGCCGGTTGATCGCGACTGGACCTTGGCCGATTCAGCACGCGTTCTCGATAGTCTGATGAAGAAGTTGGGCTTCAGCAAGTACCTTGCCCAAGGTGGCGATGTTGGGAGCTTCCTCGCGACTACCATGGCTCATTCGTTCGACTCGTGTGTTGGACTTCATGGTATGCAAGTCCCTTCACACACATAAATAACATGCCAACTCCAAGCAGTCACTTTGATCTCGGCGGATCCCCCAGAGGGTGTGGCATTGACCCAGACGGAGAAAGACGCTCTCGGGCGATCCGCAAAATGGCAAGTAACAGGAACAGCCTATGCACAAGAACACGCCTGGAGACCAAGTACCATCGGATTGGTACTATCTTCCAGTCCACTCGCTCTTCTAGCCTGGTAAGCATTCCGATTTCGTTTTCGATTTCGACTTCTCCCTTACCCAAATAAATCTACACGTCCAAACTGACGCAACAACTTCCTCCCTCCCCCAGGATTGGCGAAAAGTTCCTCGAATGGTCCGACACGACACCCTCCCTGGACCATATCCTAACCAACATATCCCTATATTGGTTTACACAAGGCTTCCCCCGCTCCATTTACCCCTACCGCGTACTCTTCTCAACACCACCTGAACAGAAGCCCCCCTTCATCGACAAGCCCATGGGCTTCTCCTTCTTCCCCTACGAGCTGATACCCGGCATCAAGGCCGCGATTGAGAAGAAGGGGAACTTGGTGTTTTATGGGAGCCACGACAAGGGTGGGCATTTCGCTGCGCTGGAATTGCCAAAAGAGTTCTTCGGGGATGTGGAGGAATTTGTAAAGGTTGCTTGGAAGGTATAGATAGATCACACCCCTGGCTGGGTCTGGGGCAATTATTGGAAGGGAACTTCGATTGGATTGCGACTCTAAATAGCCTCTTGCGTGTGTAGTATTATATGCCTAATACGACTCTGTCCCCTTGACTTGATCGACATGTAAGATATTCTCCTCGGTTAGCGTATATGTCTGCCACACTGCCACAGAACACACCGACTTGAGTGAGGAAAAGAGTCTCTTCAGAACTGAAGATTTCTAGAGGGTGTCACATGTTTCTGTAAAAGACAAACTCAAGTGCTGGTATACAAATATACACAGTAGAGTGGAGTGATCCCATTCAGTCAACACATATAACCTTTCGGCCTGCGTGCATCATCTCATTCTCACGCCTTAAAGCGTTGACATATGTGCACGTACATGCTCACGTGATCACCGAGCAAACATCGGGTACATGTACGGTCCAAGTGAGTACCACCCGTCTTTTCATATTGTCCATGACTACCTGGCAAACCTGGCAATACATGGCCATGCTGTATGATAACAGCGCTCTCGAACCTTCAGAAATTCACCTGAGCTTGTGAACGTACCACAACACGACCTCCCAGAGAAAGCCACGTGTGATCGTCTTCGTAAAACCCCAATCCTTTCGACCCTAATGCCGTCGACAAGGTGTTGCAAACCACCCAATGTGAAGCACTACAGCAATAGTGACTGTCTACCAACCACTACCGCCATCACCTTGGGCCCAGTTGGCGGCAGTCGGCTCAGTGCAAGTAGCCCAGTCGCTGTTGGCAGGGGCGTCTACATTATCCCAAGAGGCAGAACCGCCGCCACCAGCAGCATCTCCACCGGCATCCTCAGCGGGTGGATTCTTGCAACGAACGACCGTGTGGCCGACTGTAGAAAGTCAGTGATGGGCGATGGATAGAGAATGGATGGCAGTAACTAACACTCCTTGCAGTTATTGCACTGCACTCGGCTGTAGTCCCGAGGTTTGTCGCACATCTTGCTGTGGTGACCGATCCCGTCGCAGTTGCGGCACTTCATGACGCGCTCGTTGGTACAGTCGCTCTTGCGGTGTCCTGTCTCATAGCAGTTGTGGCATTCGCCATTACCGCCGCCATCACCACCACCACCAGCGCGACGTTTCGGGCAGTCTGCCTTTATGTGACTGTGAAGGTGTTAACATGTTGTGTTATTAAAGTGATGGACGGAAGTGCAAACCCACCCAATCTCGTCGCAATAGAAGCACGGGAGATCGCTACCACCACCACCTCCGCCACTGGAGCGAGGGTTGGTGCACTCTGACTTCCGGTGACTACAAGAACATTAGTATATTGACAAGCCTCGTCAAGTTATGAGAGTGTAGACCCACCCAGTATCTCCACAGTTGAAGCAGGCACGATCACCACCGCCGCCACCGCCAGAGCGATTAGACGGCTTGGTGCACTCAGACTTCATGTGACTATATATATCATTAGCGTAGAGCCATATTTCGGAATAGATGGAACAAACCCTTGGTCTCCGCAGTTGAAGCAGCCGCGCGAAGCACCAGTGGAAGGGCAATCGCGCTTGTTGTGACCAATATCACCACAGCCGTAGCAGCTGAGTCAAATGTGTTAGCACGAACTTGTGAGAACATGACACGCAAAGAAGACTTACGCTCCAGGGCCACCGCCACTACCGTTGCGCTGGGGCTTGGCGTAGGAGTTGTCGCCGGAGCCGACGTCACCAGCGGTCCAAGAAGCTGTGCCGTTGGTGTCGTTGCCCCAAGTGTCTCCAGCAGTGGTGCCGAAGCCATCGTTGAAGCCATTGACATGTGCACCGTTGGCAGTCTGCTCAGCAGTGTCGCGCTCCTTCTTCTCGAACTCGCGGTGCTTCTTGGAGCGCTTGTGGGCGCTCCAATCTTTGGTCATGATGGTACGATCGCAAACCTCGCAAATGGTGTGAACGGCCAGTGTGTCCCTAGCAGCCGGGTAAGGGTTGGAGATCATATTCGTGGCGAGGGTAGGACCCGTGTTGCGGCCCATTGTTGCTGATGTCGTGGCTGGTGAGAAGTTGTGTTAGTCTAGATGGTTGGTCAGTAGGGAAAGTTTAATACTCACTCGCAGAGTACGGCAGACGCTCTATCAGTCTCCTAGAGGGGGGGGCGAGCGCGTCGAATCTCAGCCAAGTCGAACTCGAGGTGGGATTGAGGTGGGAGCGAGGTGGGAGAGTGTTGTTGTTGTGGAGGAAGAACGAAACAAGATGTGTGGAGAGGAGATCAAGTAGAGAAAGAGAGACGAGGTGAAAAACGGGCAGTGACGCTAGAAGCCGAGCAAACAACCACTTCGAGCCTTGACCGCCTGGCAATATTGAGCGGGATAAATTGGTGCAGGCGAAGAGGCGTCGGGTGCATACAGCCTGGACGGGAGCACGCATCTTCACCATCAACAACGGTCCATGGTGAGACATCTTCATCGCAATGGGAGGAGAGGCGCTTGATAGTAATACCATACACACTGCGGCGCTCCACCGAGAGCACACACATGCTCGGGCAGTGCCATGGTCACCAACCCTACATATGCATATTCCATGATTCTACCTCTTTCTAGAACTCTACAACTGTCAGTGTAGGCGTATGTAGTGTATAGAACCCGCAGTTCAATCTCGTCTAGAGCACCACAACTAAGCCGGCCTCATCTCGTCGTCAGAGCTGATCTGCTCCCTCACATCCTCCTTCTTCGCCGCCTTCCAACCCGTGCAGGCCTGCACGAAAACAACAATGATAGCGAGACCCATAGCACCCAAGAACAACGTCTTCACCCCTTCCTCATACGCACCAACGGCGATATCATGCTCTTTACCCTCAAGCTTGCTGACTAGCGCTGGGCTTCCCAGCAACTGCCTGATTAATTCCCCGCGATGTTTGAGCCCCGCCTCATGGAAGCCGTTTTTAAGAGACCTGCCGAGGACGCGTGTGAAGAGGCCTCCGCCGATCGCAGACCCGAAACTGCCTGCAAACCCGCGGAAGGTGGCAAGTAGGGACAGGACAATGGGATGAACGTCTGGCAGTGTAACATGAAGCAGATGAACAAGGCAATAGTTCAGTGAGGCCCCTGCGATGAAGCCGTTACAGAACACTGACAAGACATATAGGCCCCATGAGCTCTCGGCGGTGCTGATGAAGGCGAGGACAAGGAGCGTAAGAGGGAACAACGACATCGAGACCACACTGGGGATATAGAAGCTCCCGCTGCGGCGTATGTGGAATATGCCTGCCATCAGGCCTCCACTCGCGAATCCGACGTTGGTGGGAATAAGGATCGAGCCGGCAACAGCAGGCGCCCAGCCTCGGACAGCGAGAGCGTACGTTGGCGTGTAGAAGAGGATGCACCAGCGCGCCATCATGAAACCTGTTCCGGCAAGGCACGTAAACAATGTGGCGCGAGACTTGAGAACCGGGACTGGGATGATGGCATCACTGGCGACATATATCTCATTTAGTATGAAGACTGGGAGTGAGAAGGCGGATAAGATGAGGGGCGTGGGAAGAACTCGCGGACCAGACAGACCAGAGAGAAAGAGGACGACAGTGAGAACTAGAAGAAACGAGCCGGAATAATCGATCCGAGCAAGCCTTTGGCGAACGGAGAGGTCATCGTAGGCGACATTGCTGGCGATGTAGTTGACGGGCAGGCCAAAGAAGAGACCAAGGCCGGCAAAAACAATAAGGGGAGCTTGCATACCAAAGATGGGTTTCTGAACAAACGTCAGTCGGACTCTGCTAAAAGAAAACATACAGACATGCATACCCATCCAACCTTTGGCAGCAGGGCACCTGCGATTACCGCTCCAAGCGAGATCCCACTCGTCATACAACAGTTAACGAGCCCGATATACAGCCCTCTGGTCTTGGGGGTTGAAAGTTGGACGACAAGAATACTCGCAACGATGAACACCCCAGCCGCACCGGATCCGGTAATGACTCGACCGACCAGGAAGATTCGCAACGACGAGGCGGTGGAGGTAATGATTGTCCCCACCGTTATTATGATGGTAGATCCGAACATACACAACCGAGGACTGAAAACTTGGGAGAAGCGTCCAAAGAGGGGAGCGAGCCCGGACATGGCGATGAGATAGGAAGACGTTAGCCAGGTCGTCTGTTCGAAAGCGTCCAAGTCGGCAGCAATCGAGGATTGCGTTGTTGTGAGGATGGATGTATTGGCCGCTATAAACGTCGTGAGCATAAGGTGTTTTCGCATATCAAAGAGATGGATGTTGTAATCGAGACTAATGCCGCAACTCATGTGAACGAGCAAGTTCCTTCAAGAGGTACAGGAAAACACAAATTGTTGCATATCTTATGACAACGAGACGTATGTATAGTAGTACCTTGTAGGAAGATGAGAAGGCCAATGGAGGCCACAATCAATGCGCCCCTAGATCTTGACATGGTGGCACTTTTCCCATCCTGTCCATTTCTTTCGGCGTCTAACGAACTCGTTGATGATTTCGAGGCTGATGATAAACTCGCAGATGAGGAAGCCGGGTGGCCAAGTAGCGGCGCTCGCTGCCCTGACGCGGTCTCTTCTGCCATCTCGAGGGACCTCAATTGACAATGTTACGAGAAAACTAAATGAGATGGAACCCGAAGATGCAGATGCCTGATACGAGAAGAAGTCTTCGTGTTATTGCGTGCGAAAGAGAGAGATATCGTTAGATGACAAATCTTACATATGAATTGGTTACTTTCCTTTTCCTAACCAGCCCCCTGCAAGGGGCTAAAACTACTACTGTAAGGTCGGCAAAATCTGCCTACAACTTTATCTAGACTCTTTTTTACCTATTTTAAATCTGTTGTAGGTGTAATGGGGGTGTAAAGGTAGCACTTTAAGGCTGTGCACACGTAAAGTTAGCACTTCTAGTATAATAATAATATTCCCCTCTGCTGGTGCCTTTCTATCACTCTGCACATCACCCGTTGGCTTATCCCCTGGCATGGCGGATGTGTATTCATGGGTAACTGGCCCGGACTCTTTTATCCGGACAAGGGCGTAAACTCAAAAGAATATGTTGAACCGATCAGAAGTTATGTATGGATATGGATATGGATATGGATATGGATATGGATATTTGTGGTTCATCAAAATACAAAAGTCTGATCCGAGTCGTGAGATTGCTCGTCGATGAGTTGTGGTGACTGGTGACGTCGGGTTATTTGACAGGTGTCTGATGAGTCCCGCGGTCTGTGCGGCGTGGAAGGGGCCAAGGCGCAGCTTGATTGTGAACAAAGTGGCATCTTCGACGACGCCCCTCACCATAGCATATCACTCCGAGCCGAGGTTGTGTCTATATACTCTTTCCTTTTGAAATGTCGAGATGACCCACGATTTCTCGACTTTCCTACCCGTCAATACTAAAGCGCGATGAAGCCTCGATTGTACCGGCTCGTGCCGCTCTGCTTTGGTACGTTTGATACGCCAACTCAGGACCGACATGACATGTCTACTGACATTTTGATGTATCGGTAGTTCTTCTGTCATTATTCTTTGCCATATCATCGGCCCAGCCCCGCGCCAATCATCGCGCACATGCACATCAGAAGCCGGAAGGACAACAACCACTGCCAGCATGGGGAAACCCACCGCAAGAGGATGGGGGCCAAGGTGGGGAATACATACTCTGGGAAGGCTAGGTCGAATGCTAACCCATACGAATAGCTGCCATCGCGTACAATGAGGCAACCGTACTTCTGCGCAAGATTCGACCAGCGTCAGCGCCATGGTGGAGTACCAGCAAGAAGTCTGGTGTACTAGGCACGAGCGCATATTACGCCAAAGAGATATTCTTCCTCCTCTTCATGAACGGACCCCCACAGCCAGAACTCCTCTCGTCCAACGTGCAGCCTAAGAAGCTGAGTCAAACATTGTCCGAAGCCGTGAAGCTGCTGGAGGAAGCTGCGGCGGAGAAGAACCCAGACGCGCTGTTCATGCTTGCTGAGATGAACTTCTACGGCAACTTTACACATCCCAGGAATTACTCCGAAGCATTCCGTCGGTACCACGAACTCGCTACCTTGAACGGGAACGCGTCGGCACACCACATGATTGGATTCATGTATGCGACGGGGATTGGCGGAGCTGTCAAGTCGGACCAGGCGAGGGCTATGCTATACTATACTCTGGGCGCAGAGGGTGGAGATGTTCGTTCGGAAATGGCAATCGCGTACCGACACTCGTCCAGCATTGCGACCCCACGAAACTGCGAAGAGGCTGTCTACTTTTATAAAAACGCTGCGGACAAAGCGTTGTCATATATGAGATCTGGACCCCCGGGAGGCCATTCCATGCTCAAGGAGTCATATCGAATTGCGGACGAAGAAGGTGGTGTGTATGGCGAGGGTGCCAGTGTCAGCAGTTCGGGACAGAATGCGAAACAAGGCAGCATCAGTTCTGACGCGTACTCTTCTCTGGACGATGTAGTGGAATATATGGACCTCCAAGCAAGAAAAGGCGATCCAAGAGCTAGCTTTAATCTGGCCAAGTTGAATTACGATGGAGCGCGATCCTCTAGACGAGATCTCCCAGCCGCAAAGAAGCGCTTTCTTGAACTCGCCCGTATGTACTGGACCAAGGAAGGCAAGATCAGACAGAATGTTTCCCTCACAACCGAGAAGCTTGCATCAAAGGCTGCGGGATATCTAGGCCGCATGTTCCTCCGGGGAGAAGGCATGGCGCAGAGCTACTCAATTGCCCAAACATGGTTCAAGCGTGGTATTGAAAATGGCGATGCGCTATCCCAATACTCAATGGGGCTCATGTATCTCAATGGCCTCGGCGTTCCCAAAGACCCAGTCAGAGCAGCCTACTACTTAAGTGCAGCTGCGGATCAGGACCTTGCTGTTGCTCAAGTCAGGATGGGAGCACTTTTCCTCGATCAAGGGGAGGTTGAAACCGCAATTAAATACTTCGAACTTGCCACGAGGCATGGGCACCTCGAAGCATACTACTACCTCGCCGAGCTAAGCCATAGTGGAATCGGCCGCACCAAGTCTTGCTCTGTGGCATCTGCATACTACAAAATCGTGGCTGAGAAAGCCGAGATCGTATCTACCTCATTCGCCGAGGCAAACGAGGCTTATACGAATGGCGACCTTGAAACCGCACTTGTTGCCTACATGATGGCTGCGGAGCAAGGTTTTGAGGTTGCACAAGCAAACGTGGCATACCTTCTTGATCAGGCCAAACCGCGCTTCAACTTCAATTCACTCGTCCCATTCGTTAAGCAGAAGGCCACCTTGGCTGGCGACGCCTGGTTGGCTTTGATCTACTGGACTCGCTCTGCCGAACAAAAGAACATTGACTCGATGGTGAAGCTTGGAGACTATTACCTAAATGGTCTAGGTACCGCCGCCAACCAGGAGAAGGCCGCTGCTTGTTATCAGGCCGCTGCTGAAACTCGACTGAGCGCGCAAGCCATGTGGAATCTGGGCTGGATGCATGAGAATGGTATCGGGATCGAGCAAGATTTCCATTTAGCGAAGCGTCACTATGATGAAGCACTTGAGACAAATCCTCGTGAGGCGTACCTTCCTGTCCTATTGGCTCTGTACAAACTGCGGTTACGAAGCTGGTGGAATACCATTACGAACGGTAAGATTAAGTCGATTCAAGACGAGCCAGGTAAGCTAATTCAATCATTTCCCTGCGATGAACAATGCACTAACGACCAAAGAAGTGGTCAAGAAAGATTGGTCACTCACACAATGGATATCTGCATTCCTGGATGCTGAATTGGCGAATTTGGAGGAGCCTGAGCTGGACGACTATGATGACCCTATGCCCGGAGGAGACTCTGATTACAGTTATGACGATATCGATTCCGAGATTCTCGAATCTCTAGTCATCCTCTCGCTCGCTGCCGCACTCGCCTTCCTTCTCTACTACCGAAACCAGAGGCAGCGCAGACAAGAGGAGGCAAGAAGAACCGAACAACAACGGCAAATGGCAAATCAAGCTGCTGCACAACCTCCACCGCCCCCTCTCCTTCAACAGGAAGACAGAGGCGTGTTTCCTGGGCCCGATGATCCTGAGTATTTGAACTGGGCGGCTGGCGCTGTAGGACATTGATAGTTTTGAACCCCTTTCATTTCACTATTGGCATTACTAGGGAATCTTTTGATACGCGCGCTTGCATGGAATTGGCGTTCATCATTGGACTTTTGAGTGATGGATACTATGAAGAGAAGACATATATGGAATGCGCAGTGGAAAGTGAGGGCGGTCTACTCATCAATTGAAGTCAACACCACAGGTCCTGGAGGTCACGTGTAAGACGGGTTCTGCCAAGACTGAATACCAGCCACTGAGAAACCAATTGCCGTACGTTTTTCGACGATTTGCCACCCCCTCAATCAAACCTTGGCGGGTACCTATACATAGAAAAACGTGACTCCAGGACTACCCGAGCAATTGAGGATTTTTTTCATCGCCTTTCCCTGGTCCCTGCCCGTTGAAGAGAAACGTATGGTTGTGCGGATGAAACCTTGTCGTTTCAAGTCAAAATTCAAAATTTAACGTCTGTCATCCTGACGTATGTTGTGCTTCCGTGAGTTTTACTGCTCCGGGTTATTTGTTCTTCGCCCTTTGCTCATTGGAGTGGTTTTGCTGTTCGATTTTTTTTTCCCTCAGGGACTACAAAGGTTATACATACTGTCCTACTCATGGAACGTAGTATGTTGGAGTCACCAACAATTGGCTCGTGAACATCACGCGATACGCGTACCACCTTCCGTTTTTCATCCATACCTACTTCACACCGAACGGGAAGAACCATCTTCTACCTACCCTACATGTTATGCGCCAGGAGCAGACCACACTCACATATATCATGCTGTCCTTTCGATCGCCATACCCGGCATCTTCGGAACATAACAGCAACACTCACACTCATCTACGATCCTTTGACGAGCAAATCATCATCGATACCATTGCCACAGTCGAATAGACCATCAGTGGTAGAGCAGAAAAATGCGCCACCATCGGTCCTCCCGACCCCGACGCTCCATCACGGTATGCGACTGGGACGACAAAGAACTGGGCGTCGTCGTCAAAGCTGGTCTGGAATATACCCTTCGAAAGTCGAAATACAGATGGTATATACATGTTTTCTACTTTTCCTCTCGGTTTGTGTATTGCGCTAACGCCGCTATTCACGCAGGACGGTCCAGAATCCTACACGCGTAATCCTGGTCATTGACGACGACCATCAGTTCTCGGCCCACGTCGTACTACTCCAACATTTCAGCACTAGATTGGAGGCTCAATTAAAGAAGGCGTCTGAAGGAGAGCATGTGAGGGTTGATAAGATAGAGGGCGTGGGATTGAGAGCGTGGGAGATTTGGTTGGAGTGGCTGTATACGTTTGACAAGATACCGTTACCGGACTACACGCCTTTGAGAAGGGAGAGCTGGAGCACGGGTGATATAATGGAGGCATATCTGCTGAGTGCATGGATGGGGAGTATCGACTGCGAGAAATACCTCTTCCGCATCATCTACAAGGAAATCTACGATGGGCGCTTTTCTCACGATGGACTCCACAGGCTGAGCCAACGCATTCCTAAGAACACCGGACTCTGGCACTTTTATATGGCGTACATGCGCTGGAAGAAGGAAGGGAAGAGGAAGGAACTGGATCCATACATGTGGAGAGTGGAACATTGGTTTTCGGCATGTGGGAGAGTAGATAACTGGGGCTGTTTCCATGGCATGTCTTGTAGCGGGTGGGGAGGGGTTTGGGAGAGACAGAGGGCCATGGGTACAAAAATGTACAACTCGGGCGCAATGCGGTAAGGGGGAACCTTGGAAAATCGCATGGATAAAAAAAATGGGGGAGTTTTTTTTTCATTTGTTCTTGACAATTACAAAAATGGGGGGGGGGGTTTTCTTTCTGTTTGTTCTCGACAATTACAAAAATGGGGGAGTTTTTTTTTTCTTTCCGTTTGTTCTCGACAATTACAAAAATGGGGGAGTTTTTTTTTCATTTGTTCTTGCCAATTATGTACAATAAAGCAGGGCGGCACGTCTTAAAACTGGTAATGCTCCATGCAGTCTTATCCTCATAGCAGTAATTAATAATTTACAGAGAGAGAGAGAGAGAGAGAGACCATGAAGTCAATTTTAACATGGATTAGACATGTTCAAACCCGAATCAATAACTGTTGCACCGTGCAACGATACTCCAAACAAGAAATTCTGGCCCATATCGCTGCAAAAGTCCCAGCCTCTCCCTCTCTCTTTGACCAATTACCTCGTACATCCTTGACTCGACTCGGGTATCAGAGCACAGTTGTCAAATTCTCGGCTGGTACACATTATTACATATATGTAAAGTATCCAACTCACTCCGATACTTTTTGTTGGGATGCGGCGTTGCCTCGGTTGTGATAATTCAATGGCGCCGGGAATAAATGTTACAGAGTATGTATGTACAAGTACATGTCCGTTCGGAGATGGGTCCCACGCGCACTGGTGGGTTGCAAACTACATGCATACTTTGTAGTACCTTTGTACGAACGATGGAGGGGTGCATGGATCCAAAAAAGGAAAGAAAAAAAGCGGCTTATGGAACGTCTTACTGTGCTATTACCGATTGCGTTCTCGGAACTGAAGATGAGGCCGACGTAGGATGGGTTGTACAAAGGTATGATAATGGAAGGTATCCAGAGACCAATTGGACTAGAGTCGTGAGTAGAGTACACTATTAGTCATCTTGAGCCTCACGACCAAGAAATATATATATATATATGTATATGAACAAGGCGACTCACGTTTTTCATCTATATTTTAACTCAGGGGGATATCTCTTCTTCCTCCATGGCCAGCCACAGTCCAAGATGATATCTTCAGAAGAAGAAAAAAAACTATTCTCCTGGCCAATGGCACAGCCCTCATTCGCGGTGCAGACAACCATGTAAATAGCCAAGGGCGAGCTGAAGTGGCATCAAGTTGCGAAAGAGATGGTAAGAAGTAGAGCGAAAGATGCAGAAGGAAGTTGAGAAGATGGACTACGTAGAAGCGCTGGTCACAATCAAGAGGAATTTCCATGTCGACGACAGCGTCTTTGTGCATGCGTCTTGAGGAAAGGGTTAGCTATGCAATCGTATCTCAGAATTCGCATAGACACAACCGAGTCGTCCAAGTGGTGGAAAGTAAAAGTAAGAATCTGCCCCGAAAATGAAAGATTGGTGGGGATGTCCGATGAGATTGACGTCGCCGCACACGGTTGGTTTATGTTGGAATGACGCGTTCCCTGCCAAGCATTCGACATGATTGAGTCGCGCCTTTTCCTCTGAACATGGCCAACGTCTCTTTCATAATAATTACTCACAACCGCTTGTATCAATCATCGCGTCTCTCACTAATTATTCCCTCAATCAGACACATACCTTTGGGCCATGTTCGAAGCTCGAAGCCTTGGCATCGCCACTGCCCGCTGGATCTGCTCTCCTTTGCCATACAGTCTTTCCCACAACCACTTGAGTAGCTCGCATTTTCAATGCTAATTTGCGCCTGACAAGACCGCTTACAATGATTCTAGTGGGCCAAATGGCGCCGAGCCCATTCTTCGTCAATCGCTACCACTTCTGCCAATCTTCCCAATACTCCAGCAGTCAAGCTACCGCGAGCTCGAACGGTCTCAAACATAGGCGATGATAACGCTGGAAAAGGATGCGGAAAGCATGTAATACACACGAGGACAATTGGCCTAATTGCACGTAGTCCAGAGCTGTGGTTGCTGGAAGAGTGCATATACGCTGCGAAGTGCAAGCACTGGACTGGCTATCGATTTCCCCTGGGGTCACCGCTCTGTTGCATGAGGCTGTTCAACGAGTTCATTAGTGCTGGCCTTGATCAGTTCCTGCATCTTCGACGCGCCGATAACACACGCTGCACGTATAAACAAGCCTCGCACTTTAAGAGTCCCTAAGAATTATGCCAAGCCAAGCAATTGTAATCTCAGTCTCAGTCTCAGTTCTAAGCTTCGGGAGATGCGAGCAACGTGCTGAGAGTGCAATCTGATCAAACAACAAGGCGGAAATATTATGCCTTCGTCTCACAAGGCAGATGAAAGCGCAACATGTCTTTGGGATGTGCAAAGCCGGGCGCCTTCTCGGGCCAAGCCGAGCGGCCGAGCGGCCGAGCGGCCAAGATGCCAACCGAGCGAGCTTGATATCGCAATCCCATGGCAAAATTGCGTGAGAGGCATCATGCATACACCAGCGCCTACCCACTTCTCCAGAATGACCAGGGTCTAATACAGTAAAGTTTCGTTCTTTTAGACAATCCTCACGAGTCACTAGTATTCACACGTCAAACCTCATTCGAGTCCAGAAAAATCAAAATTCCTGCTTCTCTTTGCCATCTCGTAGCATTCCTAGACATGGAGATATGTCCAATCCAATATCTGCATGTTACAGAAACTCCAGCTCGGACTCGTCCAGCGCCATGAATCTAGCGCAGGCATTTCTTCCTTCCCTCCCTCGCCCAGCCTTGACAAACTCTTGGTTTCTACCCCCCGTCGGCGACAGAGCACCTGTTCTGTCAAGCATGCCGTGTGCGAACGCCCGTATAAGGTCCAGATCATACGATTAATAGACGTCTGATTGACCCGCCTGAAATCGTTTGGTCATACGGAGAAGGGAAAAAGCACCTATGGCCACACTTGGTCCCAATATCGAGCAATCTCTTATACAAAGAGCTCAAGACTCCGCCCATTGTTTCCCATGCCAAGTTATTATGACATGACGGCTAGGCCTGTCCTGATGGTCGTCGCCCACCTGCAGGGCCATAAGTGATCAGGATATGGAGCACGGCCTAGTAACTAGTTTGTTCACGGCGATCGAATTGTAATTTGACTACTGGTACCGTATATATATATATATATATATATACCCAATCCATCCCCGGCTCGTGAGACTCTACCAGGTCGCTGGATTGATCCCTCTTGTTCCACATTTTTAAACTTTGGTTGAGAGGTTACTCAATCGAACCCAACCTGCATTCCAAGGTGACCTCAACGTTCCGACCTACAACACCACGGCAGTCATGACGACGAACAAAGTCGGACGTTTTTTGGCTAAAGCTTTGTTCATCGACATCGATTACCGCAAGGAACACACAGAGCCGCCCTCTTCTGGCGATACTTCCAGCAGCTCTGTTGAGACCTATGTCGAGCGCGAGCCCACAACGGGAGAGTACCTTTCGGAATTCAAACCCACCGTCCATGGTTTCCGAACCTACATCCACAGCCTGTTCCCGTTCTGGGCGTGGATCTTCCACTACAATGCTACCTGGCTCTTAGGTGACATAATCGCAGGCGAGTTTCGACGGTCCAAGAATCCGATATATCATATTGACTTGCATAGGTGTAACGGTTGGATTCGTTGTTATTCCTCAGGGCATGGCATACGCACTTCTCGCCAAGCTACCCCCGGAGTATGGATTGTACACCTCGTTTGTCGGTTTTTTGCTTTACTGGGCCTTTGCTACTTCCAAGGATATCACCATCGGCACCGTCGCTGTCATGTCCACCATCGTCGGCAATATTGTCATCAAGGTCCAGGAGCAGAATCCGGCATTGGCTGCCGAAGACATTGCGAGAGCTCTGGCTCTCATCTCCGGCTGTGTCCTTCTCTTCATTGGCTTGATTCGAGCAGGATGGCTAGTCGAATTCATTCCACTAATCGCCATCACTTCATTCATGACAGGTGCTGCAATCTCAATCGGCGTTGGGCAAGTTCCTGCTCTGCTTGGTATTACAGGTGTCAACACACGAGCTGCGTCTTATGAAGTCATCATAGATACGTTGAAAGCCCTGCCCAAGACAAAGCTCGATGCTGCCATGGGATTGAGCGCTCTCGCCATGCTTTATGGTATCCGCATCGTTTGTAGCTTCATGACGAAGAGACAACCCAACCGCAAGAAGTTCTGGTTCTTCCTGGGCACTCTTCGCATGGCATTCGTCATTCTGCTTTACATCCTGATCAGTTATCTCGTCAATCGCAATGTCAAGGTTGCCAAGGACGCCAAGTTCAAGATTCTCGGAAAGGTCCCTAGAGGATTCAAGCACGCTGGTGCCCCTACTATCAACTCTACGATTCTGAAAGCCATAGCGCCCGATCTTCCACTCACTATCATTGTCTTGATCTTGGAGCATATTGCAATTTCAAAATCTTTCGGCCGCATCAACAATTACGTCATCAATCCCTCCCAGGAGCTTGTCGCCGTCGGCTTTACAAATGTCTTTGGACCTTTCTTAGGTGCCTATCCAGCCACTGGCTCCTTCTCCCGAACTGCCATTAAATCAAAGGCTGGTGTTCGTACACCACTTGCAGGGATTTTCACTGCAGTAATTGTACTTTTGGCGTTGTATGCTCTTACAGCTGTCTTCTTCTACATTCCATCCAGCAGTCTTGCAGCCATCATCATACATGCAGTAGGCGACTTGATTACTGCACCTAACGTGGTATTCCAGTTTTGGGAGACCAGTCCGATCGAAGTGGTCATCTTCTTCGCCGGTGTGCTCCTGACCATCTTCACAAATATCGAGAACGGAATCTACCTCACCATCACCTCGTCTCTTGCCCTCCTGCTCTGGCGTCACCTCAAGTCACATGGCGCATTCCTAGGCAGGGTCAACATCTACCGTACCACCTCTGACCTTCTGGCCCACAAGGAGGCGTACGGCCCAGGATCAGAAGACCGAAAGGCTCGCGAAGCTTTCCTTCCCATCAACCACCATGATGGCTCAAACCCTCAGATCGAAGTCGAATCACCATACCCAGGTGTATTCATCTACCGATTCAGCGAAGGTTTCACCTACCTAAACCAACAACATTACATGGACGAGCTTGTTGCCCATGCACAGCACATCGCAAGGCCTACCAAACTCGACCGATTCGCCAAGCTTGGTGATCGCCCCTGGAACGACCCCGGCCCAAGACGTGGCCAGCAACTCAATCTCGAAGACAACCGTCCCATTCTTCGTGCTATCATTCTCGATTTCTCCTCTGTCAATCACGTCGACGTCACTTCCATGCAGGGTCTCGTAGACGTCCGCAATCAACTCGATCGTTACGCTGCCCCTGAAGCCGTTGAATGGCACTTCGCTGCTATCAACAACCGCTGGACTAAGCGCGCTCTGACTACCGCCGGCTTTGGTTACATCTCGACCGACCGCGTGCGTGCCCGCTCGCACTGGCAACCCGTGTACAGCTTCGCTGCTGTTGGCGACACTCCATCCCGCGACCCCAAGACCGGCGATGTCGAGGCTCAGGATGAGATCCAACCTGTCGGCGAGAAGCAGCACGAGTCATTCCCTGGAAAATTAAGTACCGTACATGGTCAGAATCGTCCGTACTTCCACATTGACGTGCCAGCTGCAGTCGAGTCCGCCATATCAGGTATCGAAACAAAGCTTTCACAAGTCAGCTCTGTGAGTTCACAGGATGTACATACCGCCGAGTTAGATGCAAAGAGCGGTTGAACTTTGTCAGACGGATATACCGTCACATGACGGAGCTTGGACGTGGGTCGAAGCGGTGCCTTGTCAAGGTCAGACAGAGCTAGCTTTATTACTCCTTGTTTTACAGATAGCACACTTTGGTTATTAGATACACACATATTTTCCTATCTTATAAAACTTACGCTCGTATTGTTGGAATCGGGCATGGATGGTTGTAATGTGCAAGTCCATTTCGTTTCTTTCGTTTCGTGCTGCTACAAATAGAGTTGACCTGGTGTTCGTTTGTCCCATGGCAGGGGGGTTAAGCAAGAAACCCTTTTTTTTGTTTGTAAAATTGCAAGTCCAAAGGGTAAATGGACATGTTCAAGAATTATAGTGTCTCTAGAAAGATTAATTACAACTTGGGGCCCCTTTTCCCCAAATCTGTTATACACGGCCGATCACGTCAACGTCCATACTAGATGACAACGTGACAATTAATTAACCAACCCTTTTGGATGTTTTTTTTTTCTTTCTTTCTTCTACTGTTCTGGTCTCGAGCTACTACGTACACAGCTCGGAGTACCCTCACCAATGTTGGGGGATCTAGGCTGAAATTCCAGACATGATCTCCGACACCCAATTCCAACATCCCGATTTGTAGATTGGAATGTCGACTCTGTATAGTTCCAAGCTGTAAAACTGAGTGACAAAAGCGTTGACGGTGAAAGCAAAAGCACTGCTATACCACATGCCATTGGTACAAACCTTCTCGGTCGGTGCCGGCAGTGTCACGCTAGCATCGTTGGCTATATTGAACTGACCATTCGCCGTAAACACGTTGACGAGTTGGGGCTTCGCCTTGATACCAGACGAGAGATCGAGAAGGCCCTCGAGGAAACGGACGCCGATCTCGGCGGTGACGGAAAGGTAAGGGTTGACCTGCGCTTCGACGGTGGCGGAGATGTTGGTCTGATGCGTGTAGACGGGCTTCCAGCCCGACGTGACCGTCTTGCTCGAATCCATCAGATCGAGGTGCATGAATCCGTCGTACGAAGTCGTGATGTTGGATGAGATGTCCACGGCTCCCGAGACGGAGACTTCGACGCCCAGGCCGCACGTCATCATGGGCCCCACGTCCAGTATACCAGGTATGCTGAAGGCGGATACCGTGGCCGAACCGGGCGAGTAAGTGTAGACGCTGTCGTCGTAGGCGGCATGCGTCGACACTTTGACTTTTGCCGACGACTCGACGCTGAGATCGACTTCGACGTAGATCTTGCTCTTCTTCGGGTGCAGGAAGTTGTATTTGACTTTGCCGCGCACGTTGAGGTGTCCGCCAATGTGTGGCTCCGTTACCGAGACCGAGATGCCTTTGCTGACGGGACCGCTCGATGGGAAGAGTGAGAGTTTCCCTGGGAAATTTCCGAGGAAGGTCTGCGTCACTGCGCGCTTTGCCGTGGTGGTGTTTGCGGCTACTTGGGCGAAGCCGATTTGCATCTTGGTCGTCGTCGCTTTCTCGAATTTGGACTTTATCGTCGATGCCGTGATGGTGAAGGTAGCGTTGTTGAATTTCATACTGTTGACCGCGTATAGTCCACGTTTGTTGTCCGTGTCGCAGTCGCCCAGATGATTCGTGAAGAGCAAAAAGTCCGACGTCGGCCAGGAAGAGAGGGACTCCTCGAAGTCGGCCTGGTTGCCGAATGTCACGTCTACGGAGTTGGCTGAGCAGTCGACGGCTGTCACGGTGTCGATGTCTTCGAGCAAGATCGAGGGGTGCGCCATGGCGACGTTTATCTGAGCCACCATCAACACATCACCACTGGCAGCGTAGTTGAGTGTGACGTTTGTCTTTGGTTTGAGCGAGGCATGGGTTGCGCGCTTGGAGAGGACATTAAGCAGGGAACTGTCATCAGCGAGTGGAGAGCTTTTGATGGGTGTGAGGATGATGGAAGGGCTCGATGCCGAGGGTGTAGATGCTGCTGCCCGGGGAGGTAGGTCGTCTCGGGCGGAGAGGCCATTTAGTAGGTCTGCCAAGGAACTGTCCAGATCTGGGATGTTGTGGACTGGGGTGAGGACTTCGGCAGGTCGGGGCACTGCTGATGGTACTACTGATGGAGCCGGAGCACCAGATGCCAGAGAATTGAAAGTGATGGCCACGACGGCAACGATATTAAGGAAAGTGGTCATCTTGATGTTAAACGAGTGGTATCAAGACACCGAGGATGAGAGAAGAGAAGAATGTACAAAGCCCCAAAGTCGAACAGGGACATGGAGAAGTGAATGTAAGATCGGAAGACGATGAAGTATTTACAGGCACTTCCCACTACTACTTTATATCTATCTATTCCTCTTTGAGGAATTCCCGAGATTGCCAGGGGTTCACACTTTGCCGAGTTCAACCGCAAGTAGGGTGTTCACGATATTGATAAGATTGCCAACTTTTGTGAAGGCGCATCAGAGAAGCAGTTGGTTCCCTTTCTAGGTCATTAGATCCAGCAAGACCGCCGCTTTCAGTTGCAAAACACTATTAAGAAAGGGGGTCTATACAGTCAATCCCTAAGCGCTATACCGTTTGAGGTCGGCCAGCCGGATTTGAACGTAATATGCGAAGAATATCGTAAGATCAATTCCTTACTAAGCCAATTTCCTAGTATTCTGCAAAGGGTCAAGATCCCTGCTAGACGTAATTATGTATGTACAGTACATACAGTACAAAAGGGTAGGAGGAAGTACGTTTATAGAATTTGAATTAATCAAGCATAATTATTTCCCTTATCTTCTACACGCCTCTCTCATGGGTCTCTCTCTCTATTAACACATGCATATTCTGCAACCCTCTATTAGTTATCGCTCAGAGGTATTCTTCTTCTAGTCATACCGCCAATATCAGCAGAAAAGAAAAATGCAATTTGCGCTACAATTTAATCTCCTCTGCGCCCTATGTAGAATTGGGAAACTCCACTACTCGAAATCCTTCTCAGTAAAACGCGCGTACTGGTTTTCGTAATCATGTGTTGACCGCGATTGAACTGCTATTATTCCAAAAAGAAAAAACGTTATATCCATACAAAAACCGTTGGTACAATATCCATGTACCAAAACAGCTTGTTTCTGGAATCTTATTTATTCTGTTGTGGCGCAAATATTGTTGAAACGCATATACCCATTGAAACACCCATCCCATCGCAACGCCTAGATCGTCAAGGCGCCTGTTCGACTCTAATTACTGTTTACACAAGTAAAGCCAGAAGACTTTTTAAAAATGTCGTTGCGTTGTGTGCTCCAGAGCCTTATTGTTTGAGAATGGCGATCGTTTGGGCTAATCGGCCCTTCTACTAATTAAGCTGTTTTTTTTCTCTCCAAGTATTAAACGGGCAATGGATGGAAAAGGCCTAGGAGGAGATGTTTCAAATCGCCAAATTGCATCTCGACGTTATTTTTCCACGTGTAGTGCTCGTACACGTAGTAGGGACTATGATGCCAAGCTTTGCTAGAAAGCAGCTAAGCCTTGTGATAGAGGAGGTTACGTTCGCATGACATGTCTGTTTTCTCTTCTTCATAGAATTAAAGTTAGAGCTTCTTCTGTTGTCAGAATGCTTCTCCGCCGAGTATAGCCATGGCTGTTCCTCACCACTCTTCACCTCCGGTTCTCTCTCTGCACTGAACCGCAGCCGATTTTGATTTTGGATCATGAGATTCTCAGACCTTCCAGACGACGTTCAGTCTTCAATCTCCTCCCGGGCCTTACTATCCCTTTGCTGTCCCCTCTCCGCCTCATTTGCCGTTCCACGCGCGCAGTGATCGATGCGCATGTCAACACTACCGTATCGCGCCAGCCCTTGTCGCGGGCCATGTTCCCGAATGGCTCGGTACTCGTACATAGATTTCCAATCACAAATTGAAGATTTGAAGAAGGAACGCAGGCGCGATATCGAATGGCTCAAATACTCGATAACAGCGCAGCTCGTGGCCGTCGTATTGGACAAGGATAGATTGAAGAGATATCCGTAGTGTGTGTGTATTGTGCATACAAAGAGATGAGTTGCAATGAAATGCCAACTGTGAACAACTGTCAAGGCCCAACAGTAGCTTTCAGGTCGGACAGATGTTTCCGCACATGCAGTGCCTATTGTACCTCCAGCCCCCTATTCCTAACAAAGTCATACAGTAGTCTAAATTCTCGCCCCATTCTCTTAGTTTCGGGATTCCCCTGATGTTTCTCAATCCGCTTCAACAATGCCACAAGTGGGAGATGGAATTGATGTCCGAGAATCCTCGGCCGAGCCTCGTTCTTGGAGTTGACGTTGGAAGATTGAAACCCCCCGAACCGTTCGCAGAAGCGTCTGGACCTCTTCAAGTTCGAGCATGGCATGACTGTACTGCGATCTTGTTCCTTCGGTATCGCACAGGGCTATGAATATCTTATAGAGGAGGGACAGCCCCCTCCCCCCCCTCAGCGATGAAATCGCCCGTCCAAAGGCTGGCGTCACGGGGGCCGATGGTGAGCCCGAAGACCCATGTGCGACGAGTTTCAGTGTCTACTCCATGTATGTGTTGGAGGCGGTGATGCAGTTAGCGATGGAGAAGGCGGGCCGAGGAGGTCTACAATTTAGATCCCCAGACTGAGGCTGAGTGCTTACATGTCGTGTTCTTCGTAGTACATACCGCTGCAGTCATCATGCTTCCCCATCAGAATGCCGAAATGGGGTCCATCATGACAAGCCAATCAGCTTGGTGCGATATCGTCGCGGGTTGTACAGGGCAATCGAGTCGGAACTGCTGTAGACTTGGTTGGCAGATCCATACCTTGCTGATAGAGAGGAGGAAATGAAGCTTCAAGGTCGATCTCAAGGATACTTGGTGTAGTACCATTCATCCCATGCGCCAAAGAGAACGATGGGCAGTGCACAAAGATTAAGGTTCCCATGCAAAAGTCTTTGGGTCTGTCAACCGTTTCCCTTGTGGAAAATCGGTGTATGCTTGCTTGGATGATTTGACATGGAGTAGAACTCACCCGGGACAGGTTTTGTGGTTGAGGTTGAGGGGTTTCCTTCCAAGCCAAGAAAGGAAAAGTGCTAGTCCTGATGACTAATCCAAGTTACCCTGGCTCTTAAGGATGCCCGGCTGGAAATCCGCGGCCCGAACACGGCGGGGAATATGATCGGGATTATTGTATCACAAACAAGAAGAAGAGATGTTTTCAAGGTCTTGAAAAATACTGGTCGTTACTTGAAGAAAAATCTATGCCTGGTATCTACATCTATGCGCCGAAGCTCTTTTAAGCAAGCTCACGATCCTGGTGGCAAAACACATGGGGGAATTTCCGGAAAGATTTCAGGCCCACCTGCGCCCTGTATAGAACGCCTTGCGTTGCAGTCAACCCTCTGCCAAAACCAGAACACCGGGGATATCTATGCAAATGCCAATGCTAATCGCTAAAAGAAAAAGAAAAAGAAAAAGAAAAAGAAAAAGAAAATGTGCACCGTCGCTTTACTCCTCGACACCCTCCACCTCGCGCAGAGTCTTGTAGAGTTCGCTCTTTAGCCAGGCACCGAGCACATCGTAGAGGAACTCGGCCTGCTCCGATGCACCCTCGCCCGACCAGTTGGCCAAGGCGTCGATCATGGCGCTGCTCTTCTTGAGTTCGCGCAGTACGACTTGTCTGCGGAGGGTTTCCTGAACCGACTCATCGAACTCGAACATGCCGATCTTGATTGGCACGGGTTTGATGTTGAAGGCCGTGTTTGTTGGGGATGGGGTTGGAAGTGGGGAGGAGAAGTCGGAGAAGCCGCCTTGGGATAGGGCGGGCGAAGAGAAGGTGGATGAGAATGTCGAAGACGAAAGCGCGGGCGAGGAGAATGTGGAAGAGGATGACAGAGATGGGGAGCTGTAATGGTCTGGGGTGTGGGCCGATACCTCCTTGGCGGCAATCTGATACCAAGCGAGAATCTTGGATGCGATGCTGGAGTAGAGCATGGCAAGGTGAGGGTCTGAAGAGCAAGGGCATGCCAGGAGCTGGACAACGTTCTGAATTGCGGCCTTTGTGACTGAGAGAACGGAGTCGAGATTCTTCATCTCGATGTTGTCAGGCATGGAGCCCTGCTCGCCAGTTGGTGTCCGGCTCTGCAGGCTCTCGAGCGTGGAGTAGGCGATGTTGTAGCAGCGATGCTGAGCTGGCACGGCGACGCTTGCTCGCTTCATGAAGAAAGCGTCGATTTGATCAGGGGTCTGCTGTTCCGAATCGGACCAGTCGGAGAAGTAAGAATCAACAATGGTCTCCTGGATGGAATGATCTGCAGGATTGACCGACTTTCCGCCGATGAACTCCTGCAGAACCTGGAACTCTGTTGGAAGAGCGATATCTTGATGCATAGACGACTTGGACTTGGCAAAGGGATCCCGGAAGGTGAGGACTGGCTCAATTGTCTGGCTGGCTTCCTCGTATGTCTGTGGTGGGCTGGCCATGAGCATGTCGTCCATGAAGTTGAACTCGGGCTCAGAGAACATTGGCTCGGGTGTCATCTCGTACTCGAACTCTGGTGTAGGGGGCCAGCTTGGTGTCGATGGCCAGCTCGCTGTCTCGATTTCCGGAACATCAGGAATCAATGGCTCGGCACGAATTCGGAATTTGCTGAACTCGCTGCCGTTTGGTGAAGGTCGTTGTTTGGATTGCTTGATGAAGGGAGTTCCGTCTGGGTTCCTCTTCCTCGTCCGCCCGGGCTTGCCGTGCTTCCTTGAGACGCCGTAGATGCATTGGGAGCCGTTGGCGGCGCATCGTGTGCAGATGGGGTGCTGCTTGCTGCATTTGACCTTGGAGGCAGCGCAGGCATCGCACGAAGCTCGAAGCTTAGCTCTCCGCTCCGGCATTTTTGCTAATGGCTTGGTCGGCGTTGTGGGGGTTGTCTTGGGAGCAGATGTGGGTGAAGGCATAGGAGGGGTGGTGGGTGGTTGGTTGAGTGTCAATGGTGCCCACTCTGAAGCAGAAGATGTGAAAGACATTGTTGTCGTTGTTGTGTGGTAGACCGTGGTATAATTGGTGAGTGTGAAGATGTCAACTGCTTTGATGCCTTGAGCTGTTTGGGTGAGCTTGGTGGGTGGGAGTTAGATGAGGTCGACGGACTTTATGTATGTACAGTACACAGTAGGTATGGATCAGCTCTATCCAGGAACCGGGTGAGCCTGGTCAGACTCGGGTACGACCTTGCAATTCTGCAAGCCGTGCTGCGCACCCCTACTCCACAGCCAGGATGGGTCCATAGAGAGGCTGTTCGGTTGCTAACGTATCAGTAGGGCACACACTGGTACGATGCCTGCCACAACGTTTGAACCTTCAGACCCCGCGTCTGGCCTCGTCGAAGGATTTGCACGATCGATCTATCGTGTGTGGGAATGTGAACGAAAATAACCCAGTGGCCTAGCGGGACAGGGTTCTGTCAGCGGTGGAGGCTGATGCTTGGTCCACTTCGCAACCCCTGGTGCAGCACCATGCACGAAAGAGATGCAGGTTGTGCAGACGGCGGAGCCCTTGGCAGGCACAGCGGAAAATATTCTTCGTGTAATTACAATCCATGATTACGCCTTCTTGGACTTTACACAATATGCTCCGAATCACGTCCATGGTAGCGGAAGTGGTCAAAACAACCACGTTTGCCGTCAACACTGGTCCGTTTTGGAACTGTTACTAACCATTTGCATAAGGCATGTATGTTATTCATACCATCAACCAAGACTGAAAGAAAGGTGAGGAGTTGTCCATGTAGAAGAAGAAAAAAAAAGACATACCCAAGGCTGGACCAGACCAGACTAGACTCGCTCAGCCCAGGTCACAAACATCTCGGAGTTCGCACTAGAAGACGCCCAGAAGCTCTACACAGTATGTACTGTCATGAGACGCATGGATGCACATGTTGGTTCCCGCATTAGTACCCGGTATGTACATACAAGTACATATGTACCTATGTAATATTGAGCATGGAGCATGCTTCAGCAAAGACCTCGAGCTCGTTCCCAGTTCGTGACCGCACGGGTGTCCTGCTGACCAGGGGGTTGGAATACATACATACACACATGTACTGTGTACAAGCAGCTCAGTACGCGAGTCTTATGTCCCCTTTTCGGATAGTCAAACATGGTAAAAATATCTTTCTTTGGCTGATGCGCGAGGCCTCGGGGTTTAACCGCACCGCACAAGCCAATTATCATGGTCCGTTCACTCGGCCCTTTTGGTGTAATCCTCCCAGTTAGGGATTTCTACCCTCGCCTTTTTTCGCTTTGGGCTGTCGAGTCTTTTTCTTTTTCTTTTTTCTTTCTTTCCAACATGCGATTATATCCCGAAGTCCGCTATTTTGGCTTTGGTGGGGACAGTAAGAAGTAACCCTATAAACAAACACACTTCGCCGTACAGTCGCCCCATTAAGAAACAATGATCAATGATCAAGAATTCAAAGGCGGCAACTTCTGGCGATTACCTACCTGCTGGGATTGATATGCTGATATCGTTCATATTCACTGCGCAATTTCGCTGACTTGGTGAGCAGACGAGTTCACAACTCACAACTCACATGTCCAATCTCCACCACTCATGCACCTGGGATTTTTATTACGATCGCCTCAGGACGAGAACATTACGATCTCACGGCTGGAGCCGGAAATAGGCAAATTGATCGGGCCTGGAGACTTGGATGAAGGAGTTCTGTCCTCCAAGGCCAGCCTTACCTATACGAAGGAAGAGACACAGCCGCAATCTCGAATCCATCGCGCGCAATCCGGGAACAACAATTTGGGGAACGAAAAGGTGAAACGCTTTTAGAATCTGGGGTTGCAGAGCGTGGAAGAGCCCCTGTTTGAAACTCTTAACGGAGATTTGACGTGGCTATCGCGGTCTGGTTGGCGAGTCGGCCACGAGCCTCGGGTGACACACCATCACTAATACTCGGTCACTATGGAATTGCCCAATGGCCTATATACACAGTAATCAGTTAATTAGTTGACCGAATAGAAACCCTAACGTATACGACCTTTACGAAGAACCTTCGTATTTGCCTCGATTACGTATTCTGCACCCGGTTTTACGTTGACAGGGTCTTTTGAGGCCAAGCTGGAAGCAGAGGATCAAATTGGTATTCATTCACTTGATACATCACAATCTCCATGACTGGTTTCGAGTCTCTTCCAACAATATTGGAACATGGCTGTGTACATGTTCGCAATTCCAACATTTGCATGAATTGATGCTGAAACTAGAATAGGTTTAGAGCGACTTTATTAATATCTCAGCGCCAAGGCCGCAGCCGCAGCCGCAGCCTCATCCTTATTCACACCCACCTACCCATTAGGCTTAGCTTCCGCTCCCGCTCCTGTCGAGGAACTTGGCGGCCGTTTGGTCTCACAGCGCTCTGTCGCAGCTACATACTTGCAGCAATTATTGGCTCGGGCATGCAACATTTACCATCATCTCCACACAAACTAATCGACACCCCTCCTACATCCTCATCAAAAGCGCTTTTGTGGGGATACTTGTCAAAGTCTTGTCGTTGTACGTTTTTACCTATCAGTCCAGATTCCGAACAATAATCTCATAGCACTATCCTAAACCCCAACACTTCACATGTTTAAACCATGAGTGACAACGCCCCCGGTACTACCCCAAGTACATCCACGATCATGATCTGGAATGACCATGGCCACTGCGGATAAGACCGTGCCGACTGTGGTACCTTCTATTTCTTCCAACGTTAACTCTTTCAATCTGATATCTATTGTAACCTGACCAGTTCGATACAATCCCAGCTCACTGGAAAGAACTCTTGACTCCCGCCCCAGTACCCAGTTCATAGATACAAGGCCTGTGAGTATGTGAAAGGATCCTTCCGAGGACACAATTGATGGGGAATGGCGTCTCCAAGGGCGCAAATTAAAGAAAGGTGGGGGGGTAACATGGTCGAAACTTATAGACGAGAGGGAATTGACAGGCTTTACCCTTGTGTGAGAGATCCTATTCCTGTAGTGGCCATCAATCTTGTGCTCGTGTGTATGGTTTGTATACGCGTAAGAGTGGACTCCAACTATCTCCAACCGGATCTCGAGGAGTGAACGTTTAAAAGCCATGGGAAGCGGAGAATGGTAACGCCAGGCATGGGTAGCAAAGGAGTGTTTTGGTTCCACGTTTGAGTAACTGGGTGTCCGAGTCGGAGCAGGTTGATGTCGAGGCAGTTGGTGTATTTGAGCGAGTCCTCACATAGTATTAGCGTTGGCAATTCTGAAGACTAGGGGCTGTCAGTTACGATTTGACGTACTGTGTGCACGTAGGAACAAGAATAATTCATGGCGATGATTGTAAGTTCGCACGTACCTAGAGATATGGAGGCTTGGAACTTCCACCGGTGAATCTTTTTCCATGCAAGGAAGCTGTCGCTCTCACACGACGAGTGTCGACTAAGGCTCTTCTCACTTCTCTTCTCGCCGCTGTTCTCAGCCAAAGACTCCGTGTGGGGCATCGACTGCACCCATGCCAAGATCTCGCCCCTGTTGAACCCTCTCCACAAACTGAAGTATTTCGTCAAGTGAAAGGCAGCGCGGTGGAGGGGCTAAACATGAGAAGAGAGCCGAGCTGTCGCGACGTTCGCTTTCCCCACAATAGTGACTTAGTGACTTTCGTCCTGCGAGCTTGCCAGAGAAAGGTCACCTGCTACCTCTCCTCCTCCCCCTTTCACTTCTCAACACCGGTATATCCACCCACCCCTAACTCCCCTAACTTTCAACTCTCGCGATCCATCGACAGAGCCACCAAACAGAAAGCGTCGTCTACACCACCCGATCCACCAGCAATTGTTCAGTCCGCGACATTTGAATTTTGAGCTCATCGCACAAATAACCTGCCGCCTCCAATTGACATACAATGAGCGGCCACTCCTCCAGGCTTGACGACCTGAGGCAGGCGATACAAGCTTCTAATGCCGCGGCCGCCGCGGCCTACGCGGCCTCTGCCTGGCCCCCTGACTGCGAACACTCGACCACAGCACTCCCATCAACACTCCAATCCTGGTGCATGAAGTCCTGCCCGCCCTGCTTCGTCGCGTACTACATCGCGCACATCAAGGAAGCTAATCAGAGATTCGAGAAACGCGGTGGCATCTTCATGAGCAAGGAGATGGGGGATAATCAGCACAAGATTTCGAGGGACCAATGGCGGAGGGCGAAGGTGAGACTCTGCAACGCGGTCCCTATTTTGGAGAAGCATTTACAGATGGAGATGGACAAAGATGGGGCGAAGACGAGTGATAGGAACAAGGAACTAAACAGACTGAGAGGAGCAGAAGGATGGGCATTGGTGATTGAGGCGCTTGAACTATTGGAGAAAGAGCAGGACCAGTGTTGTGTTGTTCCCGGATTTGTGCTGGCTGAGGGTGAGAAGTATCAGGGGTACGAGGAAGACACAGAGGTGGATGACGGAGAAGAGACGGCTTTGGATACAGAGGTAGAAGACACTGTGGAGAAGATGATGGCAGAAGTGAAGGAGAACTTCCAGATTATCATCGAGGAAGGCAATGAAGAAATGGCAGAGAAAGAGAACCGACCACCTTCCGATTCCTCCTTCCCTTCGATGGAAGACCCAACTTCTTCGACCAAGCCTAAGAAAAAGCTCACCGGAGCCACAGACAAAGTGGGGGTGGATGAACTGGACGAGGAATTGCAGGAAGCTTTCAACCTGGGCTATGAAGCGGACGAGGAATTGCAGGAAGCTTTGAACCTGGACCATGAACTGAACGAGGAATTGCAGGAAGCTTCTAACCTAGGCGCCGAGGTGATCACAGCTCGGGAAACGGAGTGTAACCGGAAGACACCGTCCACGGAGACCAACAAAGAAACGGGAAGGAAGCTCGCAGTGTCTGATTCGCCTACCTGGTCGACCTCATCTCCCAAGTCCATACACAAGTCGGGCCCTCGTAGGTCAAGTAGAAGGCAGTCTTTCTCTACGACCTCCCCAGCGTCTGCATCTTGGAATCCTTCTTCTACAATCTCAGGTGGAGTAGATAAGAAGATTGCCAAAACAGCGGAAAAGAGAATGTATAGGAAGCTCGACTTGGAAGCGAAGCTGGTGCCGATTGAAGAAGACGTCGGGACAGAAGAAGATGCCGCTACGCAGTCCTCGACACCTCCTTCGACATCCAGAATTATGCCTGGGTCGGAGTCTCCAATACCGATTGTTGGACCATACTCGTTCTCTCAGCATGCTTCTTCTACAAAGGCAGAATCTATGGTCAACAATGTCGATAGTATCTCAGAAGAGGAGAAGCTAAGAGAGGCATGGTTCGGCCATGTCAATGGCGCACGGGGACCCCTCTTGAAGTCTGGAAAGGAATTGCCAAATCAGGGAGATGCCCCTGTTCCCAACTCACCTTGGTTGGAGTTAAAAGCAGAACCCACTCCTGATCACGAGATGTCTTCCCAGACCAACACCCCCACATCACCAAATCTCTCCCCTGTCATGACCTCCCCAAGACAGGCCACTGTATCAGCATCCATCCTTAAGAGGAAAGCGAAGGTCCCTCCACAAGACTCTCTAGCGCGCAAGACGGTCAGGATCTTAGACTTTGCTCTTATCCTCCCAGCCCGGCCCGTAATAGCTTCAGACAATCTCTCCACGTCTGCTCTAATGCAACCCCATAACCACCACACTACAGCAGAGACTAGTCATCGCCGGGGTCGGTTTTGTAGAAAGAGAGAAAGATATGTCCCCTGCACGTGGGCATCGCCTCAGGGATTCGAGAAGATGGATACCAGCTACTTTAGAACGGACTGGTTGGAGGTAGAGAGGATTTGGGCAGATACCGCGCAAGGCGGGAATGAAGAAGATGACGAAGTGGCTCCAGAACCCGCAAGCCCATCCGAATCTCCCAAGCCTTTGGATCCTTCAAGCCCTTCAAATGCGTCGACTATGGCTGATGTTCTGGCGAGTCCTATGCCGGCCGAGCTTCAGGATGACTTGAAGCAACATGAAGAGAAAGGAGACGAAGCCGAAGAGACGGCAAAGAAGCCATCTGAAGAGCCTCTAAGGATGAGTCAAGCAGAAGTGTCCGCTGTGGCGAATATGACGCAAGATGTCCGTGAGTCGGACACGCGCGAAAAGGAAGTGCAAGCAGCAGAGGATGAGGTTAAGCTGCAAACATCGCTTCGAAACATTGCATGGGCATGGACATTGCTGGTGCTGTTGAAGGTGGTTGGGAGATAGGTGAATTTGAGGTGGCTGGTGGCTGGGAGAGTTGGCGCTTACCAATACCTTGCTTGAATATCGAAGAGGCAATTCATACGCTTGGACATGACTTGTCCTTGATGGAAAAGTGGTTTTGCCTTCCGTGTTCGACATTTGTTCCATGTTGGAGCTTTTGGTAGAACAAACACGAGTGATGTCATACGTCCACTGATGCATCTAATCTAATCTGTAATAATAACTCTCGATTCTATGGTCTAGCCCTTCTAGGCCTATCTGAAACGTGGTTGAAGTGCACACGACACACGACAAGACACAAGAAGATGAAAGATTATTATTCCATTATTATTCCATTATTATTCCATTATTATTCCATTATTGTTCCATTATTGTTCCATTTTTGTGCAATTGATCCATTCATTGATTCACCCCCATAGCTGTCTAACGCGATACGGCTAGTGAGTTCGCCCCCACAGGCTCCAGCCCCCCCGCCTTCGCCACAGACGTGACCCAGGCAACTCCTGGCAAGCGTCCCACGCTCACTTTCCAACCATCCCTCGCTCACTCACCGTCACGCTTAAACTATACTACTACACACATATTCAACTCCACCTCATAATCGCATATACTATACGCCCACTCGTCTACGAATATTCCGCCGCAGTCATAATCATGTCTTCTCGCCCAACACCAACACCAACACCCGAGTCTTCACCACATGACGACGCCGTCGAGCCTAACCCAGACGACACAACAACCAGCGCCGCACAGGAGCCTCAACCCGACATGGTTTCCCCCCCCAGCCCTCCAACGTGCAGCACCCACAACCTCCCACAATTCCTCACTCCACAGCTCCCACAGTCAGCCACCTGTCCGTCTTGTACTATTTCCCGGCACATGAGGGACATCAAAGACGTGCAGAATGTCCTGCGAGCCCGTGGCGGTGTCTTCTTCTCACGCGGCCGGCCAAAGTCCGAAAAGCATAGGACGCTAATGGACCGATGGCGGAAAGCGAAAGTGGAACTGCTCAATCTAGTTGGTATTCTTGAGAGGAGCATGGTGGAACGTCCAGAGGCAGAGTGGAAGGATGCTATTGGGGTCTTGGCTGAGTGGGAGAAGGAGAAGGAAGTCTTGGCCATGGTACCGGGATGTGTCTACGAGGGCTCAGAGGTGAAGTTGAGTGATGAGGTCTCCGCCATGGTCAATCAGATGCTGGAGGGGCTCAAGAATTCAGTCATGGGTCTCCTGCTTGAAGATGGTCCCGAAGTCGTAGTTGCCAAGCCAGGTGAGGTGGCTGACCAAGGTTCCTCCACATTGACCCGAGCACCATCATCAACATCTGTCTCCATCGCGGTTCCAGAGGACATCAGTACTTCCGAATCCACCATCACTGCGGTAATTCGTCCCAGATTACACCCAATCCTTAAGCGCAAATCTATCGACGACGACTCGCCCGCGCCACCCAAAAAGCGCATCCGCCTGGCCGACTTTGCAACCGTCTCCTCGGAAGTCCTCACTATCAGCAACCCTTCACCATTCCTAGTTCTCTCCACAGATGAACCAGTTCAACCGCATAGTCGCTCCACATCTGCCGAGCTCAAGCGCCGGAAATCAAACTTCAATCGCTTGTCCGAGCGCTATATTCCTGGCGCTTGGTCTTCACCTGCTTTCTGCACCAAGCCGAACACGAGTTGCTTCAAGTTGAGTTGGAACCAGGTTGAGGAGCTTTGGAAGGAGGAAGAGGAAGAGGTGGCAGAAGAGAAGCGCGTGCATGAGCAATTGAAGATAATCGCCGAGGTCTATGTCATGAGCTGGTGGGTCCGGGGTGTTGCAGGTCACGTGGGCCTTGAGAAGGTCGCCGAAATCGGTCAAGCAAAGGCCGAGAGCAATGAGATGGCGTTTGACGGAAGCGATGAGGTTTCTTAATTGCATAAATTCACGCATCGGATTTGGAAACCCTGCATTTCTCGGTCCAGTTGGTTAGCTTCGGCGTTGATGGGATACACTCGATGCATTACAATCATCTCTCACGAGGTGATATCGGTTCGTATGCGATATCATATGCAAGACGCATGGCGCAGGGGGGGAATAGTAATGGCATCACGATATACGGGGCTGCACACAGCGGAGTTCAGGCACACATACACACACACACACCTTAATGTGGAATACTGATTTCGGAGAATAGTAGCCGCAAATATACATCATAACATAGAAATTGGGCACATGTTAACGTGTAAAGTGGTCTGCTGGTTCTCATATAATACCTTCTTCTCCTGGGTGTGTATTTTTTTGTCACCATGACTCTTCTCATTCAATGGCATCGGACTCTCTTATCAATCGACCCTCCTAATCCCTACCACCCTTCCTAGCCTCTCTTCCAACCTCGCCACGCCCTCCCTCACGCCCTCCAAGTCCCTCCCGATATCACCAACCATCAGCGACACCGTACCGACTTCATGCGCAATCCTTCTAACCTCGATTCTACTCAACGCCTCACTCAACGTCGTAACCTTGTCTTTCCGCCTCAACCACAGCCACCTTTCGCGCAAACTGCATTTCCTATACTCCATGCCCATACGGTTGCTGCGCTGCAAGTGGTCGTCTTCGTCGTCGTCCTCTCTCTCCGACTGCCAGGTGCCATCCTTCTCTCTCCCACTTCCCCCATATTGTTGCGATTGATAGTGGTGGTGGTGGTGGTGGTGGTGCCGAGGAGGGTATGATGAGGCAGTAGCCGTGGTCCGGGTCGGCGTGTTTGACCACGCGCCCGTGTCAGCATTCTGAAATTCGGGGTTTAAAAAGGGGGCCTCGAGATGTCGGAACTGTTTGATCATGTCGCGGATGGCTATACGCATTATTTTGACCGAGGATTCGCTGCTGCTCGAGTGGAAGGACTGGAGGTCCCGCTCGAAGTGCATCGGTGGATAATGTCTTCTTCCTCTGCTTCTCTTGCTTCTCGTTCTGCTGGCTCCTCTGCTGAGTCCATGCCCTCCTCCTCCTCCTCCTCCACCGCCGGGCTCCGATGAGCTTCTCCCTCTTCCGTCTCTACTGTCTCTTCTCCTGCTCTTCATGCGTCTCTTCACCCGCCGTAAATGTCGTCGTTCTTCCAATAGCCCTTGTTTTAGATTCGAAAGGTAGTCCATTATCTCACTGGGTGCGGAATAGAGTGCAAGTAGTGCGTCCCAGAACACTCTCACAAAGGTGGCCAAGGTAAAGGCGAAGGAAATAAAGCCGATTGCGACCGACACTGCAGATAGAGGGGCAATTACCGAATGGGATATTGTTACGCCCATGCTTAACCATGTGGTATACCGCAGAGGGCTTGTGCGCAACTGGAATTATGTATGGGAGACACGGGACGTTGGTATATACGGTACGGATTGGCGAAAGTTAAATCGGGCAGCTCTGGGGAACCTAAACATCAACACAAAATGATGCCCAAAGCTTTGCGGATTTGAAGGGTCCGGCTCGCCTCGGAGTCTAATGAATTGGTAGCGTAACATGATGCAGCTGTCCAATCATTGTGACATCTAGGCCGTTGCATGTTTATTCAGCATCACGATCCCTGTTCGAGTTTAGTCACATATCAACCCCAAATGAACTTCATGTGGAGATTGGTCACAAGGTCCGATGCCCAGTTGTAAAGAGATCTATGTCTAGGTGGCACATAATCGTACAGTCCTTTCATAGGGGTGTAGCGAACGATCTAAAACTTGTAAACCTGTTCCTTGTTGTATCCAAGCTCTTTCAGGTAGCCATCCAACTCGCCCTGGTCCGAAGGGCTCTTCTTGTTGCCGCTGATGGCCTTGTACAATCCTGGGGGTCCGCACACGAAGATCTTGACAGCATCTCCCAGCTTTGGCTCAGGCAGAACCGTCTTCAAAAGGTCCTTTGTGATGAAACCTTTGCCGCCTTGCCACGACTCCGGCGGGTTGTCGAGAACGTAGAATGCCCTGAATCTCTGGGGGTATGTGTTCTCCAAATGTTCCAGCTCCTTCTTCATCAGGATGTCTTCCTCTTTGATATTGCCGAATATGAGCGTGACTTTGGTCTTGTCCTCGGGGTTCTTGAAGATTGCGTTTGCGACCTGCCACATGGGCGTGATACCCGTTCCACCAGTAATCATGGCAACGTGTTCATGCTTGTTCGGCGACCAGGCGTATTTCGGGATCGGGCCCTTGATATCGAGGCGCTGACCGGGCGTTAGATCGTGGAGATGTGTGGACATGGGTCCGTTCGGATATTTCTTGATGATGAATTCGACAGTTCCTTTTTGGTCTGCGCACATGTCAGCGCGTATTCCGATTTTTCTAGTGCATTCAATCAAGCCTACCAACGTCGCTTGTAGGTGTGTATGGCCGGATAACAGGCTTCTCCATTCCGGGCCCTTTGTATTTGGTGATAACAGCAGCTGCGTCATGGTCAATATCCCATCCATGTATCGTACAGTGTAGACGAACAAGCAACCGGGAGACCGCTCTCCATGTTCTCCTCGGGCAGCTTAAAAATGAGTTTCTTCGTGTTGTGATTGATAATCTCCGACCTGTCAAGTAGCAGCGACACGAAGCCTTGCTCGCCTCCAGTAAAGGCTGCTTTTGCGGGAGCCCCAGTCTTTGCTGGTATGTTCTCCGCCTCCCTCGATGAAGCAGGGGCTCCACCTCTCATGTAGAAATAACCACCGGATACAGCAGCCAATGCAAAGCTTGTGTAGAGGAAGCTGTTAGATGCTTTCGCAGGGGCGCCCGCGGGAGGCTCAGTGGCATAGCGGCGCACATGCTGTGAAGTTAGCTTTGCTGGAAGAGGTGGTTCGGAGATGGAGGGCTGGCGTACCTGTCGGAGCACGTTTGCCGGGCGGAAGACCTGTCGCGCGAACATTGTGTAAGGAATTGAGGGGTATCGAGGCAAAATGGGAAGAATTGAGGCGTGGTGTAGGAGCGCAAGAGTGGCAGATCAGATTGTGCGGTATTCGATCGAAGCTTGAGTGCCAAGCAGAACGTCATAAATCTATTGCCGTCCGGCTTTTCTCTCCGGCTTTAGTCACCAACCATCAACACCAACAACATCCATCAACAACAATATCATCATCATCATAACCACAAGCAACCTCATCTATTCCCATCTATTCCCATGGTTGTGTCTTTGCCTCGTCATTTATTCCATTATTTGTAGCCAATATTACTCATCTTTGCTCCCACGTCTCATGACTTCTCATACCTTGTGCTTCATTTCAACCAAAATGCATGACGTTCATGCCAATCGCTACACATGTAGAGTACACTGCATACGACTGATAGTACGACAATCTGTTTAAAGGAAATGGGAAGCTCATATGAACCCCCGTTTTGCTTACATTAAACCCACTTTAGCCTGTATGACCTAGTTATAGAGATGCAGCCTCGCTATTGCATATCGCTGAATGCTTTTGTAGCAGCAATGCAAATCTTGGTAAAGGAAGGCAGCCGTGACTTTCATACGTCTTCTCCCAAACGAGACCTCTTCGCCAGGTCTGCGTATCAAGCTTTACACCTCTCTTCATTCGCTCCACCTCGGAATATCCTTCTCCATCATATAATACGTACCTTTTGTTTTTCTCTCACTGTCACTCTTTACTTCACACTACTCCACATGCCTGTAGCTAAGGTATATACTACGGGGCCGCTCATCGTTCCTTCGTGCGAAAGTATTTGTTCAACAGCCGCTCTTCTGCAGCACAGTGATGGAGACAGAGTTTCTCTATTTAGCGCAGGGGATGCGGGAACAAACAGACTTAGAGATTGCGACTGCGAGGCAATCCAGATGTAAGACATGGGGAATTGTGACGCATTTGTGGAATAGCTACGTCTTTGTCATATTGCATTCGAGGTCGAGTTCAATTGTTCTTTATTGCCCTGGGCGTAGCTGGTATATACTCATTCACCGCCGAATGTTTCCTCATTCACGTCATTCACCGCCAACCAGCAGACGTGCGCAAAAGCGCCTTTTCCGATTCACTCGAGGTTGACTGTCCCTTCACCTGACTAGTCGGTTTCTCAATGTTTTTGTTATTTTATACAAGCTCCCGACTCCAACCCACACCCTCAACCGATATTCAATTCCAACTGTTTGACTGACGCGACAAACCATCATCACCCGAACGACCGGTTACGCCTATTACACTTCATCGCCTTCGTTTGCGATATGAGGCGCTTTGTTGCCAAACGCTATTGCCAGCATCAAGTTCCGGAATCTTTACAGGCGCACCTATCCGAGCCGACTATTTGCCCCTCGTGCCAATTACAACGCTTCATCAAGGATATCAGGGACACGCAGAAGGGCATTGATAGACGCGGCGGCATCTTTGCTTCAAGAGAAAGGGTGCGTGAAGAAGCCAATGTGGGATTCGATGGGGAAATAGGAACGCAAGCGAAGCGACATCGGGCTTGGATGCGACTGTGGAGGCAGACAAAGATAAAGGTAGTGGAGCTGGTAAGCCAATTGGAGGATATCATTAAGACTTGGACGCATGATGAGGAGGTTTTGGGGATTGAGATGGTGAAGGAGGGATTGAAGCTTTGGAGAGAAGTGGAGGAGGAAATGGCCATAGTGCCAGGCTGTGAGTATCTGAACGGACAGGAAGCAAAGGAAAAGAAAGCGCCTGCGACTCGCAACGTCCAGATCACACTGGACGTTATACACATACCGCATCAGCAATATCCGCTCTCAGGGTATCCGAAGATTAACCTGCCTCTGCCTCTAATTACTACATAGGGCACCCTAGGTATCCTAGGCAGAGATAGGTCTTACCTGTGTCAGGCTCGTGTTAGCCCCTAGCACCTCTGGCACCTTTGGCGTCTTTGGCGTCTTTGGCAGGTAGTGATATGTATATATTTGTCTCCTGTCCACTATCTTCTCTAAAACACCAGCTCTCTCTCCCTTATTCTCCCCTTGTCCACGGATCTTCCTTGCCACCTGCACTCCTCCAATCCCCTCAGATCGCGTCCCCGCCAGCCAACCGAACCCACCGGCCCTAGCAAGCCTCCAACGCACAGCACTGACTGAGCAAAGTACAGTCACTTCCCTTTCTATGTATATACCCCTTACTAACACATCTAGTTATCTCTCTCCCTCATTCCACCCTGTTATTGACATGCCCGACTACCCCGGCTCTTCTCCACTGTGATCTGAGGACCAAGTCAAGTCCATCAACCTACTCGGCGGGCCCGGTTCAGGCAAGAGCACCCACTCTAAGAAGCTTGCCTCTGCCTACGGGTTCAAACACATATGCATGGGCGATGTGCTACGTCTTGCAGCGGTTCAACCCAACAGCGAGTACGCCGACGTGATCACCACCTGTATCACCGAAGGCACCATTGTTCCTCAGGAAATCGCAATCACGTTGATCAAGAACGCGATGAAACATGCCATGGACCAGAATAGTGTCACAATGTTCCTTATCAACGGTAAGAAGACGGGTCGAATGGGACAGGTTCCAGGAGTTGTCAAAAGCCGAGTAGAAGCTGCAACAATTGGAAGTTCTGGGAGCCATAGATTGGGTCTACTAGAGCTAGGTTGTGAGGTGGTGGGTTCGCAGGCTGGGAGGCTGAGAGGACGGAGGAGGGGGGGGGGGGCGTCGAGAAGTGGATCCTGTTCGAGAAGGAATGCTAGTGAGAGCAGGAGCCTCTCATTGGTCGGCAGGTGCAATCAGGGATAGAGGGTATATTATCTGAGCTCCCTCACGATCCTTCATACACAATACAATCAATCATACATTTTACTTTCAACAGATCCGTGGATCCACTTTCCAAACCATACCAAAAGATTTGGACCCATTCGTCAACGCCACCTACAATCCTGTGATACCCAAGACGCATTTAAGTCACCCTAAGCGTGCAGCATTAAAGAGCCAGTAAAGGAAATACCAGTAGTAATGAAGTTCACACAAGGGTAGATAATAGTGCAAGTGAATTTGTTCCGCGTGCTATAGTTGTAGTCTGCTGGGAGGCCAGCAGCCTGTTTTTACACATCTTGGTCATCTGTAAAGGCGACCGTGGCTGCATGGTCACCGAAGGAATTTGACCCGGTGTATTTTCCAGGACTGAAACCCGTTACTGAAGCCTAGGTTATAATCGTGCCGATGTTGCCGGTAGTGACGGTTTACCGGCGTTGTCGATTCCTGCAATGTTGCTGAAGACGCCGTACGGCGTAGGTCATTGCTCACCCGAGCTTAAGGAACTGAGCAGATGATAACGGATATAAAATTGTAAACCCTAGGATGGTACTTGCAGTGACCCTTGCTGCTAGAGTTAGGCCGAAAATCGTGGTGGGGGAAGATGTTCTCACTGTTACGTTTTGGGCAGAAACTAGTAGGTAAAGATTAAAGCAGTGGTGATTTGCATTATGTCGTCGAATTGGCAAGAAATATACTTTTGATTCTTCTTGATAAATAACAGTCATAGTTCAGGATATACTTCTCTTCAGAGGTTATACCTTTTCTCTCCCCTTCTTTCCCCAATTCTCGGAAGTCCGGCTATAGAATAATCTAAGATGTCTTAAACCTTTTAGTCTTATCAAGGAAGAAGGCTTCTTATTTATTGTTCTAATCACGACAATTCGTACCGCATGTAGGCCAACTCACTGCACATTTACTCTAAAGCATTGTTATCCTCGATCCTTGTATTCTTGTAAATATGGGGCTTTGCAAAAACAGTTTCTCAGGTGTATTAGTCTCTCTAGACTCGTACGGGAGAGCACTTGCGGGCCAACTCACAACACATTCAATCTGCGCTCTTTTTCTCTATTCACGATGCCCGTCTGAGTATTACAACAAAACTTGTAAAGTTGTGTTTACGCACCCTGGGGAAGAGCTTCGCGTAGAGTCCCCTGGATGCATCGAGTGTTTGATGTATAGAAAGTGAATAACTGGCTCTAAGGTCTCCTGCATTGAAGAGCGCGACCGAATGGGAGGAGTAACAAGCTCTGCTTCTTTATGCGACACGGTAATGAGACCTGGGGGTCGTCACATTACGTGCTAGAAACAAGAACTTCATTACGCGATCACGCGGCAGTGGCCCTATTTGGAAAAGTTCGAACATATCATTCGAAATTTCACCAATAACCGCCTCATCTTCAACTACTGTGATCCTTCATACATGGGTTACGGCGTTGGCCAGTCATACTTGGTATTACATGTCACGTGTTTGCTCTCCAACTTGCCCGCACTTGAGCTCTGCTAGGGAGAGAACATAGTACAATTGAGTAGATTTTGCGTAGTGCAGTTTTTGTATTTATACAATGTACAACCCATTTACATCAGTAGTCATAACACTGTTTAACACCCAAACTCGAAAGGCCTCGCCAAGTGTGTCCAAGGACCAACTCACCGTCTACTGTTCAATCTACTTTTTTTCATTGACAGAAGTCGGAATCTTCATGAGCTCAGTCATTCATGATATCAATTCCTACGCATCATGAACGGGGTTTTGCACCATGTTCCTTACTTGGCTGACGTTTCCATCCATATCGACGCTCTTCACAATGCCTACCTCCATGAAGAGAAAGAGACATTGTACACAGCACTATGTGTATCTATGGCCAATATATACTAGGTATTCCTACACCATCCCATGTAGCCCCTCAGATCACAAGAAACCGTTTAACGTGTCCGCCATCCCTAACCTATTCAAACCTTATAACTCTAGATCCTGGTGATCTTTTGCAGAAGAAGTTAGCACAGTAAAGAAGAATACACAAAACGGCAAGGAACCAAAGAACAGCAGAAACCATGCCCTTCAATTTTACTTCCTACAAACGCGTCATTGCGAGTGCTGTTGGTAAATCGACGCAGCCGCAACCGACACGCCCTCGCCTTCCCATCCCCAAGCAAAGCGATGAGCAGTTGCTTAGTAATTACAAAGAATTCGAGCTCGACAACGTAGAGTACGATCGCGCATTCCACATCAAGGGCGACAGTATTGAGGACGTCGAACTCGAACCCTGTACTGACCTCGCAACCCTCTTCCCAGCTCCCGCACAGGACTCTACACTCTTCACCCAATTAACACCCATCTCCCGACCGCCGTCTCCCTTGTTCGACTTCGAAGATCCCGCCAACTCCCAAACTCTTTCCACCCCATCTTCTGTCTTCCAGTGTTACCTCGATGAATACCAACACAGCTGCGAGATCATTGATTTCGACATTGCGAAGCCCCCCTTCAACATAGAGGATGTGGAGGTGTGGGATCCGGAGTTTAACAAAAAGCATCCATGCGATCAGTTCATCTCTTTCTGCCTCGACATCAACAAGGCGGCGTATGTGGAGAAGGAGAAGTTGCGTGTGAAGGGACGTGAGGAGTGGGATAAGAAGACAAAAGAGGCGCTTAGAAAACAGCGGGCTGAAGAGATGGGCGTGGAAGCTCAACAGAACGGCAGTGATGAGAGCCAGTAGACCCTATTGGCGTGCACGCACAAGGCGTTGTCGAGTCGAGAGGACGTCACCCAAGTACCGGGGATCGTGCAACAAGCGCCTTATTGCAAGGGCTCGGCAAAGCAATCGACGCTCGATACAGGCATCGAGAATGTCATGTCTAAACCTTCCAAGAGTTGCATCAGATGGCCGTCGAGAGTTTACACGAACATGAGTCTGACCAGATTCCCATAAATCCCGTTGATCGTATTTTGGATGGCATTTAGACACCCACGAAGCTTCCAAATAGTGCTCTTGATCCAATATCTTGGCCGATCGTACCTCTCGGAGGGTGTCTTTGTCTTATATTCTCAATGGGACCCAGAAGTTGGAAGTGGAGAGATTACGATAGCATTTATTGGCGCAGTGTTGTTGTGTATGGGTCGGTTGTATGAGGTTTTGATAATGTCGCGATTTGTCGGCATGGCTAGATGAACCAAATGACGAGTAAATTTTTATCTTAGGACTTGCACATAATTAGAGACGGGAGGAGATGTCGGCAGATATAGGGCTGGGAGTCGCGATTGGACGATTGATAGTTGCCACCTCGTTGTCGTGTTAAGAATAGCATGACTGGAGACTCGTACGAACTGGACTAGGCAAACGGCGCAGAGCCTCAAGCGATGAAACCACGGACAGACAGCTGCTCTTTCATCATGGCGGCGACCTGAAATGGTAGAGTCGCACCGTGAAGTGTGAGGGCTAAGAACATCTAACCCTAAAAGTATCCGCGATGCCATGAAGGGACTAGCGCTGTATCTAAGAATAACGACTCCGGATGACGCCGATAACACACCACCCACACCATACTTTGTTTGCCCACACTCCCAGACCACACCTATTATCAATCACGTCCACACCGCTTGGCCTCCAACCACATACATGTTGAAAACTCGGTTCCTCGTATCTGGATTCAGCTGTCGAATACCGAAAGCAGCCCATCCGGTCAAGGCTACCCCTGTGATAGGGCTGTGTAGAAAGAACAATGACCAAATTCAGTGCTGCACTCGGCGCTATCGATACGTCGTATTTTCTCCCATGTTGCCTCAATCTGTAACATGGCAGAAAGCGGTGGTCCTGTGCTAAATGACATGTTACTCATTACTCAAATAGTAAATGCTTACAATACGTGGGTTTGTATAAAGCAGCTTTCCACCCCCAACCATAGCATTTTGTCATCATCAAACATTTTAATATCCTTTCCTATCCCCACATTCGCTTTTCTTTGCTCTTAAAATCATCTCACAGTCCATTACTTGTGTACCATCGTTGGAGACCTAATACGTAATCCAAACAATACATCTAATATCAATCTACGAGTCAGCAACCATCAAGATGCGATCCGTCTCTGTGGCTCTCACTGCCTTCGTTGGGGCTGTTGCTGCCAACCCCGTCGACTGGCCTCGTGCTTATGCTTATGGCTATGAGCCGTACTCAACAGGCGTCTCATCGTCAACGCCAATCCCGAGTTCGACTTTGATCATCCACCCATCAGCTTCAAGCTCTGTGCCAGGATATCCAGTGCCATCTAGCTCTGCTCCTGGGTACCCAGTTCCTTCAACCAGCCCCATCCCCGGATACCCCATACCTTCGAGTTCTGTATCCGGATACCCCATACCTTCGAGTTCTGTATCCGGCTACCCGATTCCATCAAGTAGCTCTATCCCTGGATACCCGGTGCCTTCGAGCTCCATTCCAACCTATCCGGTACCGTCGAGTTCTGTGCCATCGTACCCAGTGCCATCTAGCTCTGGCACCGGATATGTGCCTTACCCTCCGGCGTCGACCAAGGTCAGCTCTTCAAAACCTCCTCACCCATACTCGACTGGCTATGTACCTAACCCACCGCACTCGACTGGCTATGTCCCCAACCCACCTCACTCAACTGGATATGTTCCCAACCCACCAGCTTCTAGCTATGTTCCCAACCCACCAGGGTCAAGCTACATTCCCAACCCACCCGTTTCGAGCCACATCCCCAACCCGTCTGGGCCTGTCACCGTCCCTACCACAATCACTACGACCATTACGACTACCACATACACCTTCGTGCCTTGTTCTACGTCTGTCGGCCACAACGGACCATCAGTCATCTACTCCACCTATCTGACTGCGTCCTACTACCCCACCACCTACCCAACGACATACACTACGCTCACGACCATCTACCCCCAACCTACACCCGAGACTTACACGACCGTGTACCCGAACTCGCCAACCTACACTCCTGGTCCTTCCGAGTGCCCGGCTCCCGTCACTGTCACCGTCTATCTTCCCGGCTCCCCAGCTCCCACGGAGTACGTCACCAAGACCTACACTGTCATTGAGCACGGTACTACCTCAGCCATTACCGTGACTCTGCCTCCAACCAGCGTTCCCACAAATACCGCCAGCCCACCGCCATACACTGCCAATCCACCTCCTCACTCCACCGAGGGTCCTAAGCCTCCGCTTTCTACCGGAGTGCCCACTGGATATCCTTCTTCCCCTGCCCCTAGCAGTATCGTCCCGTACCCAACCAAGGGACACTCCAGTGTTGCTCCCAGCTCCTCCAAGGCTGGACCAAAGCCCACCGGATACGGACACTACTAAAGCACTCGCAGAGTGGTTATGAACCGACAATCATTGAAAAGGCGTTTGATTATAGATTTGGCATAAAGCTGCGGTTGTATATACAGGCACTTCGATGCAGGCTATAGGCCAACGATTCTCCTTCATGTTTCACGATAGAGCATAGTCTAGTACAGCACATCACAGTGCAACACCCATTTACCTTGCATAGATGTGGCGTTTAATCCTAGCAATAGCAGACATATCTTCTTGCACATTACTGGCAGTACATGCATGTAGCATGTCTTGTTTTAACCTCATAATATAACATCCAACTTTGAATACATACTGCTCTGTTTCTTAATCTTATTATTTTGCGATGTCAGTGACGGTCTTTCTTAGACTTGGAGGATTGTTGGCACTATGATGACTGGTGGTCCGGAGTGATCGACATAGGTTCCCAAAATGGACCGTTCAGAGTCTTTTTTAAACCATGCACCACTTCTCATATAATACAGTTCGCATCGCCATCTCATTATCGTTTCATCATCGACATTGCGTCTTACACCATACATACCCACGCCCTTCGTGCTATGTCATCATCGCATGCCAAAACGATCGCACACGACCCGCACCCGTCGTTGACGTTTGGATTCGTATCACACACATGCATGCGCTGCTACACTGCACATTCAAAACTTGCCTCCAGCCAGGGTACACGTTGCCATTTGTACAAGGTAAGAAGCTTAAATATTTGCATTGCTCATTGTGGTTGAGGAAGAGTTACTCTTTTTCGGGATGAGCCGGTAAATCGGGCTTCAAGGATTGTGTGTGAGCGTGTGGATACCGTATACGCGACCGTCAGCCAATATTGCAACCTCGTGTAAGGAACGATGATGATGATGATGATGATGATGATGATGATGATCCCGTTTGGGGGGTGTCAGATAAAAGTGGTTCTCTGCTGACGAGGAAGAAGAAGAACTGCTGCTGATGGAAATGATTTAGTTGAAAAACGGGGGGCTTGAAAGATTACATACATTGATTGTTCCTCCATGGGGCTTTGCCCATCGGTTGGTCGATGGATCGATTTGGAGCCCCGTGTGTGTGTCCAAAGTTGGCGGTATGTACTGCAGCTAGATTAATAAGCAGATGTTGGTCTGATTGCTCTATGCTCATACGGTTACCAATAATCTTCTCAAGTGCACCAAAACCGTCTCCCTCCCTCCCATTCGTACAAAATGTGCCAGCAAGCCAGGGACATACCACGACCGATCTCCTCTTCTCCACTCCCGAAGAATATGGAAGGTGCCAAGTTGAAGACGAGGTGGTGGAATCTGACCGCTGGACCTCGTGATGGACATTACCTTTCTTATTGTTTTATTTTTGCATGCAGAATAATATACACATCTAGCCATTTTCTCTTGTTATTGCCAAACACCCTTCGGAATATCCCATGTTATTACTTACACTGACCGTGAAAATGTATTACATGGACATGTGACCGATGGGGGGGGGGTCTCAGACTTGGCACATGTTCTCACAGGGCAGGGAGACTGTCGCGCAACTTTGAAATACATCATCATTATCGATGAATCTATACATCTACTAGGATATCTGGACAATACAGTTTATCCAGATTTTGACGCTCATTGTTCTACGAACCCCAGGGATCAATCGCTTCTATCGGGCGATATTGTACGTGTTTGTTGTCTTGATTCCATATTGGTATTGGAATCATCGTGCTGAGTGAGTAGTGGCTTGACCACATTTCAATCAGGATCGATCGTCCTTTGCCCGATTTCATTCAGCCTTTTCATGTAGATGGCCCTCTCTCGCCTGCTCTCAGATGTGTGTAGAGTTATCATCGCCATGTCGCCCATCTCTTTCCTCTTTTGGGTTCAGTGATGTGCATCTCTCCATATTCTCCCATCATGCTAGATATCGACACTGACCCTCGCACCCCCGATACTCGCCCTCCTAATCTCCACCTCCAACGCCTTCGGCCCTGTATACCCCTTGTCCTTGATCCATAACCACCAGCAGGCGACGAAAATGCTCAAGCCCCCTACAATCAAGCTACTATAGTTCATAGTCTGCGCCGTGAAAGGAACCGTGTACGGGAAACAATAAATAACAATGAACACGGACATGTATGTACATGCGATGCCTGCAATGGGATAGAAGATGTAATCGGGCATGCTGAACGGACCGGGAGCGACGTGGCGACGGCGAGAGAAAAGATTGGGCAGGATGAAGGCGAGGTACGAGGCCGAGGAGAGGACGATGAAGGAGCCAACAAAGGCGGCGAAGGCGGATGTGCTGCCGACGTATATGCAGCCGAGGACCGTGTTGATGATGCCGCACACGAGGGTTGCGTTCAAGGGGTTTTCGAAGCGCTTGTCAATGTGGCCGATCCATTGCGAGAAGGGGGTTGCTTCGTCACGGCCCAGTGTCCAGAGCATGCGTCCTGCGGTGATGTAACATCCAATCGCTGTACACACGGTCGGTAGGAAGATTACTATGAGTAGTCCCATGGAGCCGGCATGCGAGTTGGTCGCCTGCCGGTAGAGCTCGGCGAGGGGAAATGGCCAGGGGTTCGCGAAGAGCGAGTCCAGGTCATTGACGGCGTAGAAAATGGTGATTATATAGAGCAACGCAGTTGCGCAACCTACGGCGTATTGAGCGAAGATGGCTTTTGGGATGTTGACCCGGGGGTTAGGAAGTTCTTCTGCTAGATGGGAAACGCAGTCACTATGCATCTCGTTAGCTTAGCACAAACAACACTCCATGAATGATACAACGGAAGCAGACTCACGGCGTCCCCACAGAATAAGCCCCATTCAACATGCCGGCACAAAACACAAACCCATCACTGCTCCACCCAGTAGCATTCTGCCAATCCTTCCACACAAAGCTATTACTCGCATGTCCCTTGCCCGTCCTACTCGGCATAATGGCACACACGGTTATTGTGATAAAAGCTCCGGCCAGAATCAATACCAGTCCAATGTTGGTGAGCATCGGGAGTGCGCGATTTGCGAACATGACGACGCAGCAGCACGTCCAGGTAATTATCAGGTATGCGATAAAGACGTTCCAGCGCTGGTACACAAAATCAGGGTGGAAGAGACCGTACATGGAGACGAATTGATTGGCGAGAATCGAGGACATGGAGGCGCCACCGAAAACCCATGCGAAGAAGTTCCACCTGGAAAACGATGATCAGCTTTTCCCAATTCGAGTTTCAGTAACGAGGCAATGTGACTCCCAGGTTCGCGGATAAAGATACCCGCAGGATTCTTCCCAACCCTGCAAGCCTGCAAGCAATGCATATCTTTAACGTAAAACAAAAGATGTCAACGTACCAACCAGCGAAGAAGCCCACAATCCTCCCGTGCTTCCCAGCGGTTATGGAAGCCCACTGATACACACCCGCCGAGCTCGGAATCGCAGACGACATCTCAGCAATACACGCTGCGATCATCCAGTAGAAGACGGAGACGGCAAGAAACTCATATATAACGCCAGGGGCGCCACCGTTATACAGTGCGATGACCTTGCCATATTGTCAGTATCTCTCAATTTCGCTCCTGCAAGCCACGATGAAGCCGTAGACGTACAATGGACCCTCCCAAAGCCGCCCAAACATTACCCGTCGTGATCCCGATGGAACATATAGAGAGGAGACTGAAGTTTCTCTGAAGCTCTTGCTTGTGCCCCGACGCATTGAGAACTATGCTGTCGCCGACATTGTTATCGTCTGCTTCATAATCGGGTGCATGTTCCTTTGTCTCCTTGAGTTCTGTTTTCTCCATGTCTGAATCCTTCTCTTTTAGATTTGCTTTGTAGATTTGCGAATGATGTGGTATCGTGGGTATATACGTAGTCAATCGCGGCGGATGAGGATGAGGATGTTCGGTATAGATTTCGAATCCAAGGAACGAATTGGCACCAACAAGTAATGACCAAAGAGAGAGAGGGAGAGAGAAGATGGGAAGCAAAAAGGAACAGCGGGTGTACAAGACCATAAGTATAAAAGCAGCCGGGATACGTCATCCGCCCTCCATATGTACCTCCGTATATGTACAACACGTGCACCTTGCATCTCAATGCCGTCCCTATCTTAATTCCGTCCCTATCGCCCGTCTACATGATTGGAACGTAATCAACTTTCTAACCACTCGCGAACCCATCCCGTGACAAGGCAGCACCACACCACTTTTGGCCTTATCAAAACACTAGTGCATGACAAGGGTGTAGATAGGTTACGATCAAGCGCTATGCAACCAATGAACGGGCCGCTGGATTCCAAGAGTACAGGGGTTTTGTAACCATGTCGCGTAACACGCAACGGATAAAGCTTGTTGACAACTCATCTAAGTGAGGGGATGCTTGCAATGAGGCTAAGGAGGTGAATTGCCGCGAGTTGCACTTATATTACCTACAAAGGTAACCTCTGTATGTAATGTACAGTACATATGGTCTTTGTGGCGTGGGGGTTGGTGCATGTAGATTGATCCATGGACACCAACATGCTTGCGTCGCAGTATTGAAAAGAAATAAAGAATCAAGTTGTCTTCGCTTGCGTTTGACCCGTTTATGTACCTTTCCTTAGTACATACATAACACGGCTTTGGCCCCGGAACTTCTCTTCAATGACAAACATCACCAGCCGGCACCAATGTCCTGCGAGTGAAAACAAAAGAAAAATCCGAACATGTCGTTATTATTCCGAGACCGAACAAGTCCCAATCGCCAATCGGTACCTATATTACAGACCAAGCCCAAGAGATGCCTTTTGTTACAGCGTCGAGACCTAGGGCACACACAACGTGGCGACCAATTGCCAATCTCCGTACCAAAAAAAAGCATATTTCAAACTCCCCCCTTTAGCCCAGCATTACCCTTTTCGTCCTCGTGAAGCGTGAGCACCCATTTTCTAAGAACGAATAAAGAACCGCGATCAAAGGTAACATCAAAATGACTTACCCAGATCTCATCTCCACATCATCGCCCTCCTCCAGCAGCAAACCAATCTTCCTCTTCGTCGGCGCCGCTCCCTCATCGTCTGCATCGTCCGCATCGTCTGCTTCGGTCCACTCCATGACTTCCCACTCAACGCGCACGCTGCCGTCTCGGGAGGAGTGGCCGCCGCGCTGCTGCTTGAAACGTCCTAATGTTGAGTGCTCGACCATTTCTTCGAACCACGGAGCTCCGCGGGACTGTTCTGCTCGGGACACCAGGCGAGTCTGGGATATGCGCGAGGGGCCGGAAGAGTTGCCTGCATCGTCATCGCTGCTGTCTCCGCCAGGCAGGAACCCCAACGTTGCCAGCGTGGCTTGATCCTCGTCGAGTAGACTGCCAACCGTCAGGCAAATGTGCTCTGCGTCGTCTCGCGTTCGCTCATGCCATGACGTAAGTTGGGTTCCGCAGTACCCGCAGAACTGTCGGCGTGTGTTTGCGGCAAAGGGGGAGATGAAGGATCGCTGAATGGAAGATCGAGTCTCGTCGGGGAACTGGGCGAAGGTGGCAGAGGTGTACCAGCCTAGCGGCACACGGAGCCAGAGGGTAAGAGGGCTAGCTGAGTGTTGTCCTGACATGGTCAGTTTGAGTACCCATTGAAAGCTGCTCGCGAGAGAGAGAGAGAGAGAGAGAGAGAGAGAGAAGGGGGTTGAGCGCAACAAGTGAGGTAAAGTGGGAACATGTAAACATCTGGCGTCACCCAGCGCGTAAAAGAAAAGGGTGGGCACAGAGAGAACAACGTACGCGACGCAGAAGTATTGTCGTATCGTAGCTCGGCTTTCTCGTTCTCCTTGGCGGGAATCTCAACAACATAGCGGTTGCGACCGCAGGCGCAGGAGCCGTGGAGTGTTTGGTTCGTCATATTCCCGGTTTGGCCGTGAAGCACGGTTCCGAGGCGTGGATGTGTCCCTTCTAGGCGTTTGGTGCGAGGGGATGCTTCAGCGTCGTCGCTGTGGTGGAGGCGAGCGATTGGTGTTGTGGCGGCGGAGGTTGTTTGCGCGGGCGCTTGTGAATGGTGTCGGTGGTTTAGCAATTTAGAAACCCGAGTGAAACTTTGGCCCTGCCAAGGCGCTTAAACTCAACACCAAGTCGCCATCGTGAGAACCTGGAAGTGCGTAGAAAGGTCGAGAAATTACTTGGTGCAACAACACACCGGATCACATCATAGCGACATCTTACAACCATCCATACAGAGAGAGAGAGAGAGAACACTATCTCTTTAGTCTCCATGACGATACTTGAGCAACCCATCACTTGACCAAGTCAAAGCATTGCATATTCCGAGCATTTCTCCTGATTTCCATGACAACAACATTACTGTAGTGACGGCTGCTTCATACATACTATCAGATGCCAACAAATAGTGCAAGGTTCTAGGACCAATCAAGCCATAGTGCTGATGCAGACCAGGGTGGGCTGCTGTCTTGATTGATGCTAGACCTTATTAGCGGACTACCCACTGTACAACGTTGTCAACCTTTTCGATGTCTAGTCTCGAGAGAGTCTCGTCTCGGTATGAATACATGGACGGCTACGGCTACGACTACGAGAGAACCAAATTTGATGTTTAGGTATTTCATTCGTAATTTCTACATATGCTGAACTATCTAGTCGTCCATCCAGTTATCCGTCCGTTCTCATATCCTCAACAACCCTAGCCTAGACATGAACTCCTCCAGACACACCGAAATATGATACCCTTCAAGTTGAATGGCACCGGAAAAGAAAACTCCAAAATGACTATTAGATAAGCAGCCCCGCACGCCATTCACCCACATCCTCGAGCACTTGACCCAGTCATTCATAGTCGTATCCATAAACCTTTGCCCAAGTAAGAATAGAGCTCGCTGAGTGGAGTCGCAACGACAATTGGTATATGGTGTAGAGGTATTAATTCATAAGAGAAAAAAAAAGAGAAGAGGAAATGTGGAAGAGGGTATCGCTTGCATGCCGAAATTGAATGCATCATTTTATCGTCGCGGGCCAGGCTGCGTTCCAGTCATACGTCCACCGCCTGCGTTCAGACTCTGGCGGACAATCATTTCGGCCGCCTGCGCAGCTGCTAAACGTTCCTGGGGCCAGCGTCAGCAAAGAACTACGGTCAATTGAGTTTGGCACATGGAACTTACCTTCTGTCTGCTTCGGTCCCTGAGATATCTTTCCGCCTCGGGCCTCATTCTGAGGATTCTCAAGATCATGTCATCGTTTGGTTCAGCCTGAGCCTCTTTTCTCTTCTCCTCCTTTGCCTTCCTCATCGTACCCAGATTCTTGCTCAACATGACGGTCTTGTGTTTTCGTGTTGGCATGCCCAGCAGACCTGCGGCACCTCCGAACTGGTGCCCACCGGCAGGAGTAGACAGCCGGTTCAATCGCTGTGCTTGCTCTTGCTGGCGAACCGCATTGGCTGCAGCCATTGATTCCGACGTGCGGATGAGATCATCAGTTGCTTCGAAATAGAAGAAGTTGAGATTTTGAAGTTCGTGGTACTTGGGAGACTTGAGAATATCTTGAGGTACACCATCGGATTGACCGTACTCGTCTGCGGCGTGAAAGAAGTCAAAAAGAAGCTAGTGCCGTTAACAAATCTGATCAAGGTGAATGGTTCGTACAAGGGATGTCATACACTTAACCACTTGAACACAACGTCAAGCTCATGTGACGTCAATGGTCGTTGCTGAGACAGTTTGTCTGAAAGAGGCGGGACAAGCAGGGATTCGATTGTGGCCAATACTTCCTTCCATAACCTGCTCATGACCATAATCATGGCCGAGTCGGTCAATGTCTCCTTCATTATGGCGAAGTTTTCGTTGAAGTAATCGAAAAGCGGTTCCAGGGCATTGGTTACCTCTTGCTGAGTAGGGGCATGCGCAATGGACTGTGGTCGAGCTTTCTGGAAGAAGCTCGTAACCGATGAAACACTAATGCCTTTATTGAGCATAGCCCGCAATGCTTCGCGCGACAGACTCTGGTGGATGTACGAGGAGAGCTTGTGTATTGTAAGAAACGTGTCAACGTGCAGGCGTAGGAACTGCATACCTTGTCTGTGATCTTCCGTGTCATCTCTCGTTCTGTCCTCTTGAGCGTTCTAAATGCTTTACCAAAGTAAAACTGAATGTCGTCTCGCTCACCCTCCATACTAACACGTAGCAACAATCGGCCCTGAGTATCGAGATCCAACCAATACTCGCGAGGCATGAAGTCTCTGAAATGCGAAGGGTCAAGCTTGAGAGAAGTTCGGCCAACACAGTCGTGATCTCCAAGCGTATCCCAATCCCAGATGGTGGCGATAATGTTCAGAGGGCCGGTGGTAGTGATGTCAATTGTTTCATCCCAACGTGGATTCAGATTGCCATAGATGACACGAGTCTTTGCCAAACGTTTCTGGTACTCGTCTCCAAGAACAACATACGGATCACTTAGTCCGTTGATATCGCATGCCTTGAGATCCTCGGCTTCAATGATTTTGATGGTGAAGACAAAGTTGTCAGGTTTACGCATGCGTTGCGTTGGTGGTGGAGCGTTCTTTTGAATGACATCGGAGCAAGCGTCGACATTGACTTCCTTTTCCAGCTTGTCGAGCTGGAGCATAGCGTACTCGACGTTATTGAGTTTTACCAGAGACTACGCCAATGTTAGTAGGTTGATTGACTGTTTGAGCTAACATGACGAAAGGTTGTCTACCTCTGGATAAAACTGAAATGGCTCCGCCTTTTCCTTCTGTGTGTACAGATCCTTGGCCATGGATAGCCACTTCTCTTGTCTCGTTTGACTTGCAGCAGCCTCTTGCTCGGGGGTCAAGCGATCCATCTCTTTGCTGAACTTCTGCTCCACCAACTCGCAATATCTCGCAAGACCTATACCAATGGATTTGGAGAGGGTCGTCATAAATCGAGCATACTGTAGGTCATCGTCCCACTCAAGTTGAACAATCTGCTCCACGCTCTGGTTGAAGGATCGGAAAATGTCCACCACTGAGACGCTGTGTCGTTCGTCATCCATGGCCACTGGATTTTGCGATATAATCCGAAACTGATCCGCCTTGACTGCGTTTTCAACCCATCCAACCAGATTGGCGTCTGTCATTTCGATCCACCTCCACACAAAGTCTTGGAGCATGCCTTCAATGTGGAAGCCGAATTTCCGATTGGGCAGTGCGTCACCGTGAATGCGGCGGATCTCGACAAGCTCTTTATAAAGGTCGAATCCATCCTGGATAGGAACGTCCTCACCGTTGCCATGAGCAACGTCCATGATACGGGCTACCAGGTCTCTCGCATCGGCAGCATACGCTGGTAGTATTTCTTCCACGAGGCACATCATCGGGTTGACTCCCATGATCTCGGGGTTCTTGCGATATCGCTTTTGGATCTTCTCACATAGCTTTACTACCGCTCTTCCAAGTTCGATAACGTGAAAGAATTCCCATTCCTCCTTGGTCTCGGGGATATGCTTGGCAAGTTGCTCGCTGTACACTTCGCCTGCCCGCTTTCTCAGTGCCAGTCGCAACTGTTCTGTGTACTGGTCCAACTCTTCGGGCGTAGCATTGAACAGCTCATCGTCGTAGATGTGGTTATTGAGCACATACATGAGGGGTCCAAGAGACGGCGCCTTGTTATCGTAAACCATGAGCATCAATTCGAATAGCTCGCGCAGCAGGGCTTCGTGAAGCGAAGTTAGAATCTGTTGGTTCAAGGCGTAGTCGGCGATGGTCCACTTGGTGCGATCGAACATGGAGTCCAGCAAGTGCATCTGGCTCATTCGGTGTGATTTTTTGTCCACAGCGGGCGGCTCTTTGACGTAGTTGAAGGCAGCGTCGAGGGTATCTAGGGTGATTTCTTGGGATTGGTACTTGTCTCGAATTACATCCAGGAACAGGATCAGTCGAGAGAACTGGGGTAGCCTCCATCTCAGCGCAATTTCGTTTAGCAGTTCGGCGGACTGTTTGGACAATAACTTGATGGAGGGTGAGTCGCTGGTGGCTTCGGTGGGTTGAAGTTCGGCGTCTGCGAGATCGTATGTCAGTGCTTCCTTGAGGATAGCACGGTAATAGGTGCGTGGATCCGGTGGGATGAAGGTATAGGATGAATCGTCATCTGCTGCGTTGTCACGGATATTGAGCCCGCTCATATCCACAGGCTGCTCAATAACGTACGAGGACTTCTCAGTGGCCGGACTCGAGGGAGTGTAGGCGGCTGAATCTTGGGAAACAGTGGGCTTGAATTGAGGCAAACTGCCGCCGGGGGTGCTCTTGGCAAGCTCGGGGCTCGATTGAACAATGGCCAGTATCATTTGTGACAAGTCGGGTATCTCGTTGTTTTTCCAGGCTTCGTACGCGTCCTCGAGATCAAAGTCATCACTGTTCAGGGTCCGGTTATTCATAACACTGAGATGTGCTTGGTAGGTTTTGAGGTCTTGCAGTGCAGCCTTCTCGGTCCACACTGATTTATGTCTATTGATGTCGGCCTGGACGTCAGAGTAGGAGATGGCGAAGATGCGTGAAACGACGAGAACCAATGGCATGTCTTTGACCTCGTAGCTGCGAGGGATCTCTACTTCGACCGTGGATCCACCTTGGCCCCCACTACGCTGATTCTCGGCAGCCAGGTCCTGATCGTGCATCAACAGCTTCTTCTCCATGGTGCTGAGCCGCAAGCTCAATTCTGGCCTGTCCCGTGCCCAATCACTGTGATCCTTGAGGGTGGAGCTGACCAGACGAATGAAGAGAGCAACGTGGCGGTCTACCATGAGCTTCCAGGCGTCATCTCCGGGTGCCTTTCCTCTCTGCAGTTCCTTGGTAGCATTTGAGAAGAAGATGAGGAGCAAGTCCTCGACCCTCCTGTCCTTCTCCATTGACTTTCTAAATTGTGGTGCCTTGAACTCGTTGAGGAAGACGGCAAAGGTCCGCTTGACGGTGGGGTCCTTGAACTCGGGCATCTTCTCTTTGCCCATGAGCACGCCCGTCATGCGCTTGTCCAGCTCAGCCATGAAGCCATGAGGAAACCGTGTGCTCTTGGAGTCGCGTATCAGGGAGAAGTCCTTGACGAGATCGACGACCGAGGTCGAGGACCGCTGCAGCTGGCGGGCTGGAGCCGACACATGCTGGACTCGTTTCTGACGCGGTTGGAGGAGATATGCGAGATAGGCCACACGGAGGGCATATAGGTACGAGTCTTGAGCGGATACGGGGCGTTTCCCACGCGATGCTGAGCTCTGGCGGCGATGTAGGCGTTCCCGTGCCTGGACACTATTTATTCTCCGATTGCTGCCGCGGACCTGGCCAAGAGACGACATCTCGGACGGACGGGCGAGGGGGTCACGTGGGCGAGGGCGAGGGCGTGAGCGTTGGCGTGGGCGTGGGCGTGGGCGAGAGGGAGTGATTTATTATTGCTGCTGTGAGGACGTGGGTCGTCGCATATCAAGCTTGCTGACGAGTTGCGGCGGTGGTGGCTGTGGCTGTTGCTGCTGCTGCTGCTGCTGCTGCTGCCCTATGAGCGGGACGATAAATGGCGGGATGATGGCGGGGCTACTGCTTGGGCCTGTTGCAGGCAGGGCCTGTTGCAGGGCCTGTTACTGGGCCTATTACTGGGCCTGTTACTGGGCCTTGCTACAAAGGTACGGCACTAACTTCAATGGGGCGGGCCCTTTCTCTCTAATTACCTTTCTTTATACCTTTTTTTGTGACACTGTGGCTGCTTTTGCTTTGTGTTTTGTATGTACATAGATGCGACAAGGGAATTGGAGTGTAGCACACATATGCAGATGAGGCTCGCGCTGTGGGTGGCGGAAAGCTTCACCAACGGATTTGATGTCAAAAAAGAAAAAAAGAAAAAAAGAAAACAAAAAGGGTGCGAGTGGATGCGTCACAGGTCGGGTATAATACTCTATACAATTCCTAATACATGTTCTATTAATAGTACCTTTGTACATACTCTTTACGACTAACATGGCTCTTCCACATTGACTTCACATGTGCTTGCCTTGCCGCCTTGGACATGCCAACCTCTTTCCACTTCTTCCCACCACTCCACTACACTCCCCAACCCTTCTTCTCCTCCCGCCATTCTCCTTCAATTGCTATCGACTTTTGACACGACGCCGTCCAAAAGATGAACGAGTGATATGTATGTACATATACTCGCTGCGAGGCCAATGCACCACTCACTATCTGGGGGTAGCCGATACATGCTGAAGTTTGAGTCCTAGTTAGTTCCCTCGGTGTTCGATTCCCACAACAATTCCACGTCTCAGCAAACCACGTCCAAGCAAGCAAGCCATTTCAAGCATCGAGCCCTTCTACCTTTCATTGCGAGCCAGCCACCAACTCCTCCTCCTCCTCAGGCATAAGCACAACGCCCAAGAATGGCATCTCAAAGTCCCGCGGGCAATGCAAACGAACGACCCCGCCTGACCGATGCACAGAAAAAGGAGAACCACATTCGATCAGAGCAGAAGCGACGCGAAGCCATACGCGAAGGCTTCGACAGACTTGCCTCCATCGTGCCTGGTATGGAAGGTCACGGCCGGAGCGAGGCTGTGGTGCTCGAGGCCACGATAAGGTTTATGCGGGAGAAGGTCATGGAGCGGCAAAAGTGCATTGCGGATGCACAGGCCAAGGGTATCGACACGACAGGATGGGAGTTACCCAAGGATACGGTCGAGGCATGCGAGAGGCAGATGGAAAGGACGCGCCTCGAGGAGCTGAAGAAGAACTGAGGTAGGTATGTGCATACGCGAGTGCTCAAGATATCATAATCCAGCCCTGGAAGAGGCAGGGCAGCGGACTGATGAGTCAAATGTCATCAATACCGAGGATAACACACATGGGCCCAAGATTAAAGGCATCAATTTTGGCCATTGCTTCATACATATGTAGGTAGCAGATTCTCAAACAGAACGAGTCTCATGCCTCCTCTTCCCTACTATGATAAGCCTCGGCCCATCCCGCGCTTCCCCACAACATTCACCCAAGCACAGACTACCACGCTTACCACGCTAGTCTTATCGATAACAAAAAGTTATCCCAGCCCACATGCAGTGCCATTCCAAACAACCATGGAAAAGTGACGTCTCGACACTTCCTCCTCCTCCTCCTCCTCCACCTATCAAAATGGCACAGCCCTTCAGCTTCGGCTTTTCCGGCGACGACATAGAGGAGGACCCGACGGATATCTCTAACCAGCAAGGCAATGCCCAGAACGTGTCAGATGGAGAAAATGATGCACCCCCGATCCAGGCCAAAGCACATGACCTAAACGAACTCGTATGCAATTCATCCATCCACTTCAAGAATTTCCATTGCTCTGTTTCTATCCTCTCTTCGCTGTAACGCTTTCTATATACATTCTTGTTGTTTTTCCATCATTTATTCCTCCCTAGCTCTCCTCCATCTGACAAGCCCCCCCCCAGCTCTCAAACCTACCCTCAAAACTCTCCTACAACACCATCACCCTAAACTCCCCACTCTCGCACACAACACGCCTCCCGCGCCGCGAGCTCTTCGACGTGCGTCTGCAACTCATGTCCGAAGACACCTTCAGCAACAACAACAACAACAACAACAACAACAACACCGCCAACACATCTCCGCTCACCGGCCTCCTTACCTCGGACCTGACAAAGAACATCTACGAAGGCGGCTACAAGACTTGGGAATGTTCCCTCGATCTTGTGCGCTACCTCCTTGATCGTGGGCCTAGGAAAGATTTGGACGATCTAACAAGAGTGGACCATGTCATTGAGATGGGCTGCGGGACCGCACTGCCGACGTTGCTGCTGTTCCAGTATGCGATTCTGAACGGGTTGAGCATGCACTTCACCGTCATGGACTACAACTTCGACGTGCTGAGGTTGGTCACGCTGCCGAACCTACTGCTGGCCTGGATTGGCACCTTGGCCCAAGACGATCCCGTGTTTGCGGGTGAGCAGAATCCGCTTGCAGATACGACGGCAGAGTCGGGGGATGTCGAACTTACCCCCCAGCTTGTGACCAGATTCAAAGATGCACTGAGCACACAGGGTATCAGCTTGACTTTGATATCTGGCTCATGGGTTCCGGTGCCACATCTTCTTGAGCTGGTGCCGAGTACGTCGGATATGAACACTTTTATCCTCGCTTCCGAGACGATATATAGTCCTGCGTCGCTCACAGCCTTCACCGAAGCCATGGTGGGGTTGATGAAGAGAGTCAAGGGTGGGAAGGCAGTGGTCGCGGCAAAGAGAGTCTATTTCGGCGTGGGAGGAAGCGTAGATGGCTTCCGCGAGGAGGTCGCGAGACAAGGGGCTGTGGGATACGAGGTGGAGTTTGAGGGCTTGGAGAGCAATGGTGTGAGGAGATGCCTGTTGGAGGTGCAGATGTGCTGAATGTGCTGAAAGAACATGTGTTCCAGAACAAAACTGGTTGCATAGGGGGCATAGGGGGTATCTAGGGGTGCTAAGCTGCTGCATGAGAAATGAACCAAAAGAAAACCTCAAGCCTGTTCATCGACGCAACCTCACTGATCCTTGGCATACACCGTAGGCACCTCGCCTGGTCGTCCGGGTAAAGCTGGCCTACTTCCCACATCCCCTCCGTTGAGACTTTTCCTCAGCGCCTCACCCCCCAAGGCTCGTCCCACGCCCTGGATCTTCTTCATCCGATCAACACCACGATTGATACTGTCCAGATGAAATTCCAGTGGCACGTCGTCTCTCCATCCCAAGGCCTCGGGCGCAGCCACGTCTTCTCTCAGATTCTCCAGCCCAGCTTCCATCTCGTGGAGTTTCAAGAGCGTGGCAGACACGTGTGCGCCAGCGTCGCGGCGATAGGTCAGCACATTGTTCAGGAGGCCCAGGCTCCGATCGAGATCCTTGCGCTGGCCCGAGTTTCCGCCAAGCCTAGTCCAGAGTTGGGAGAGCAGAGCGTCCCTGTCCTTGTTCACCAGTGTGCCGTCGCGGTTGGCAATGTCGCCGATCAGAGAGAGGCGGCCGTCGAGGTTTGCAAGGAGTGCGAGGAGGCCTTCCGAGATGGAGATGAGAGACTCAATGGCTTCTTTGGACGTACCGACATGATATAAGAATTGGTCGTAGACTTGTTGCTGGAGTGTGGCGGGCTTCGCTGAGCCGATAAGTCTGGGTATAATACCGCGGCTCTCTTCCTTGTCGGAGATGCCTTGTACGACCTTCTGTGTCCAGCTGCTGATACTAGCGAGGCGGTCCATGGTATGAATGGTCTTGGAATTGTACCTTGTCAGTTGTTTGACCGCTTCGTCGACCGTCTCGATGAAGGAAGTGATTTCCACCTCAAGTTCGTTGCGTGAAGGAACAGCAGAATACTTGATGACGCTCCGTAAATCTCGTATCATGCCCTCGCTCCTCTTCATGTCGACAGGCAAGGTGGAGGCATCTTTTGATGCGTCGATGATGGACTGGAAGTTATCCTGAACTTTGAAAACGCCTTCAAAGTCTGGGAACGGTACGGACGATGACTTTGTCGGGTAGGCACAGACATCAAAGATGTATGCGGAGCCGGGAATGTTGCAGATGGGGGTGAGTGCTGTTTGTAAGGCTGTCTGTAAGAATCCCGTTATTCCCATGATAGCTACCACGAGCAGCCAGGTAACCAGACCAGCAGCGACTATCGGCTTCGCAAAGGTGAGGATGATTGCCATTATGTCGATGATGTAGCGCAGTATTGGCCACACTAGATTGGCGTATAGAAGGTTGATGTAGTACCAAGGTCCTTGTTCCGCATCCGCAGCTGGAGGCATCTTGGTTGGTGGTGTTCGTTCGCTTGTCGTACGGGGTGAAGGGTAGAGATTCTGGCTTGCCGAGAGGCCACTTCGAGGCTTGCGACTGCGCAAGTTGGAGTTGTTGATTGGGGAGCCGTTGTAGAGGGAATTCGTAGATTTATACATGGACGGCATGATAAAGGAAGGTTCTATTGGTTCACCCCCAGGCGAAGTTTGATACGACCGCGGCTGAGACCGCGGCTGAGACCGCGGGCTTGTTGTGGGTGTTTGTGAATGCCACGATTTAGTGCGGCTTGCAGGTATTTTCACTGGCGTGTCCTGAGGTTTTGTCGAAGATGCACGCGTAGTCCTGTTTGGCAGAGGCGTTGCCATGTCTTGCTGCTCCGAAAAGTCGCTTTCACATCCGTCGTCTGAGTCCACGTCGGATGCAGAGTGTACTGATGCACCTCTATCGGATTCATATTCTGCATCTCCCCATGAGTCGCCTAGACTGTGGCGAAGTCTATGAGATTGCGAGCTCATCGCGAGCGGTCGGCGCAACAAAGATACGGATAAAGATAGGATTTTCCAAGGTTGACCAAGGTTGACCCAATATACGGAAAAAAAAGACGACTATCAGAGGGACAGATAGAAGGAATATCCAGAAAGGTATCGTAGGGTTAAGAGGGAGGTTGGGAGTGAATATGACGTAAGTATCAATCAAGTTGCAGGTTCGCGTTCCAGGGCTAAAACGAGTCAAACTGGAAAGAATAAGAATACTGAACCGTGAGTTTCGAAAAGAATACGAAGAGGGACATTCATCGCAAAGCAAACAAAGGGACCAGACGATGTGTGTGATGAAAGAAATTCCAAGCATCCAACTGCGTCATCGCGGAATGTGTGGCGGTGGCTGCCAGCGCGCAGCCAAGGCGCTACCGCGTCATCCATCGCGATGTCAAACATGCTCTCAGAAATTTCGTGGGCTTCAAATTTCTCGATGCCACCATTGCGCCCGCTTCTCAGACACGCCCAATTGACAAGCAGGTACCCGCGTCGATATGCGCCAAACTTCATCAGAAGCTGCTCCTGCTCTGCCCCTCAACGGTCCCAGTCATCGTTGAACCTTTCGCCCAAGACTTCGGACCAAAATGCACAACTCAACCCTACCACCTCGAATCCACCCACGCCTGCTACCGATCATCGTACGCTGGCCCAGACCCACGAACTCTTTATAACATCACCATACAGTCCTGGATCTCCGCTGCTCCTTCCCAATGGCGCCTACGTCTTCCAAAAGCTCCAGTCTTTCCTTCGCGCACAATATCCTCAATTCGGGTTCCAAGAAGTGATCACACCTACGATTTACAAGAAGTCTTTATGGGAGAAGTCAGGACATTGGGACAACTATGCAGAAGACATGTTCAGTGTACAAGGACGAGGCGCAACGGGAGAGACGGAGAACGCAGAAGCGGGTCAGAACGAAGAATTCGGACTGAAACCCATGAATTGTCCGGGTCACTGCTTGCTGTTCAAGGACGAGGTCAAAAGCTATCGGGATCTGCCTATCCGATACGCAGACTTCAGCGCGCTACACCGGAACGAGATCTCTGGGGCCTTGACAGGGCTGACAAGGGTGAGGCGGTTCCACCAAGACGATGCACACATATTCTGCAGGCCCGATCAAATCCTGTCGGAGATTGAACAGACACTGATGTTTGTGGGTATGGTCTACGACACGTTTGGCCTCGGACCGTATAAATTGCTGCTCTCCACAAGACCAAAGGACCAATTCATAGGCACGGTCGAAGATTGGGACAAGGCAGAGCAACAGCTCACGACTGCATTAAACAATAGTAAACGAGAGTGGGCTATCAATGAAGGAGATGGTGCTTTCTATGGCCCTAAGATTGACATTATTCTCAAAGACTCCAACGGCAAGGAGCACCAGACGGCTACCATCCAGCTTGATTTTCAGCTCCCGCAGCGCTTCGACCTGCAATACCAAGCATCGCCCGAAGAACTAGCATCACCAACCGAGCAGCAGAAGGATGCAGGTCTAGACGCGGCGAATCGGCGCCCAGTCATAGTGCATCGTGCCATCTACGGCTCCCTTGAGCGCTTCATGGCCCTTTTAATCGAGCACTACGCCGGAAAATACCCCTTCTGGATTTCACCTCGCCCTGCAATTATCCTCGCGCTTAATCAAGACCCAGCAACACTCGCCCACGTGGCATACCTCCAATCCGTGCTCTCAGGTCTCAAGACGACGGCAAACTCGCCCGAATTCACCAGTCTTAAGCAAAGCTCGCCCCCGAGGATAGATCCTCAACCCCTCAATGCGATCCATCTTCCCATCGCCGTAGACACGTCTGCCCGTCCTCTTGGCAGGAAGATTGCTGATGCACAGAAGAAAAAGTTCAACCACATCATTGTCATCGGTCCCTCGGAAGTGAAAAATGGAGGTGTGGGGCTCAGAGTCGCGAATCAACCAAACGATTCGGTGACCAGGCAAGTCTTACAGAACGTCATGGGCAGGGACTTGACGGATGAGGATCTAAATAGAGGGGAAATTGCGGTAAACATGAGCGTGAGGAATGTAAGAAAGTACTTTGTGAAGCTGGCAGTCGGCTTTCATTAGAAGAATATGCGGGGGTGGTAAGATCGGTGTATATGCTGTAACAAGATATCCATTACGCTTGTGTCTTTCTCGTGCCTCCCCATCTCGTTAATGCGTTTGCTCTTCTTCGTTATTGACTGTCTCTAAATCTTTCATACTGTCCATGCGTCTTCTTCGTCTCGATGCCCTTCGTTCCACAAGCAATTGGACCTCTTTCTTCTTTCCTCTGTCTTCACAACGACAACACGAACAAAATCTTCTCATACTTAGACCCTGTTTTTCTCTCTCTCTCTCAATAACAACACGAATAAAGTCGCAGGGACGTTGACCGCAGCTCAGGTGAAGGGGATACGCTCTACTGATACAGTTGAAAGATACCCACCGGTTCATGGCAAAAGATTTGGCTCGGAAAGGGACGCGGAAGAAGACACACTGAATGGTCAGATTTGAGTAGCGTTCGACCATCCCAATCGCATCTTACTCAAAACTACTGTCAGTGTCCATCTCCAATACACCTTGTGTGGTTTCCTACTAGATTTTTTGAGAGAGTCGGGCAAGCGCGTGACGTACCCGGGTGCTACGGATCCTTCCGATGAGGACTGGGAGGAAGAGATGCGCGACCGACTCTGCGACAAGTACCATGACCATTGGTCAAGGGAATACACTCTGATCAGCGATGGCGTTTCAAAAGCTTTACCCACCATTCGTGAAGCACTTGGAGAAGAAAAGTTATCGAGCGACAGTGTGAGCCTTGTGGAAGATGGCAGGACAATAATTATAATTGAGCGCCTTTTGCATGCATACGACGAGCTAAATCAGAATCATGGGGATGCATCGAATTGGTACAGGGTAGGTTTGGGACTTGCTTCGGCTTGCAGCGAGCTTTCTTGAATTAGAGGTATATAATGCAAAATATTTTGTGCCAGAGCCCCTTGGAAAGCTACTCTTTGGACTTCTGGTTCTATCCAATTATGCCCACTTACGATGAGTGGCTATTATCCGCACACGAGAACGCCGCGTCAATACTTCCATCTTTGTACGCATCCAGGATCTGAACGATCACTCCATAGGTTCCACCAAATGTAAGGAATGCTGCAATCAAAATCAGTACAATGTGTAGCATGTACTGGATCTTCTGCCACCAGGTACCCTTCCAGTAGTCGGTGTGATCATAAATCCAAAGCCATCCTGGGAGACCCAGGGCCAGGGGAGCAAAAGCAACACTGCCAGCAAGACTAAGTAGGTAATTGAAGATCGGCACACCGGAAGCGATCAAGAAGCTGATAATGGTCATGGCGGCGATAGTGCCCAACCATATACTCCAGTGAATGACAGTGTTGGCTTGGAGGTGGCGCGAGTTCCTGAGGATCCGGACAAAGATGTACTTTGCACTAACATGGACATAGAGTGCACCACTGACACAGAGTCCGATAAGACCAACTCCGTAGGCGATCTTCTTGACGACTGGACCTGCGCTACCAAGTGATGGCGATGCAACCCACTGTCCACAGTACCAGTAAACAACAATGCTAAAGGAGAGGTAGGCCGCTGTGACGAAGCCCATGCACCATTTGACTGCCTTCTTGAAATCTCTGGGGTTCTTCATCTCGCTCATGACGGGGAGGAAAGCCGAAGTTCCAGCGCCCGAACAGAAAATGGTCGATGCCGCGGTGATGCCGGCTGCGAAGGTAGGGTGGGCGATTACGTGGTAGCCGAACTCGAATGGGCCTTCTTGGGGAGCAGCAGCTGGCCGGTCCAGAGTGGTTACACCAACGCTATTCTCGGTGTTAGCAGACCGACTTTCTATCGGTGGCTCTGGAAGTCTTACACAACGATAAAGACAGCAACGAAGACGGAAATGAATCCAGCCCAAGTGATCCATGCAATCTTCTCAAACTTGCGTGCACTAGCAGCCACAGCGACCATAAGCGCGGCGATGATGGAGAAGTAGTTGGTGCAGAGCGAATGGTTGGAGAGAGCGTTCAGAGCGGTAGAAACGCCGACCATTCCAGATGCACCGACGATAATAAAGGCGACAAGGAACAGAGCGCCAGATATCTCCTTTACAATTCTTCCACCGACAAGGTTGCCCATATCGGCGATGCTGTGACATCCCGGGTGATTATGTCGGAACTGACCTTGAACGAGAGCGCAGTACGTGTTCAAGAACTGCCATCCGAGGACGTTGATGGCTCCGGGGAGTGCTCCGAGAGTAAACATTGCAGATGGAATAGTTAGAACACCGGTTGCGAAGATGACTGGATTTTCTCAATGTCAGTATGCTCTGCTTTTCAAGAGAAGGCGATACTACTCACGCTTCAATAGGATGACTGTAGTATGGATCCAGCCAACTGTTCGAAAGTCTTCGTAGCCCTCTCCTCTCTTGAAAACCTCGCCGTCGTTCTCGATATCCGATTTTTCCACGTTGATGCTGACATCACTGCTCTGCTTAGGCTCGATCTTGTCATGCATCTTCTCAACGGACATGGTTGTAAAAGAAGAATTGAAACGTTGTCGTGAAGAGCTTGCAAGAGATGCTGTTCCACGCTGACCGGTGGATGTTGTTTAAAGGACTCCAGAGTCCAGACAGGGTGTATATATATACATGATCCGTCTGGGTATCTCATATCATTTTCCTGATAAGATTGATGCCGATGACATAGTTGGATTGCATGCACTCTCTTCAAAATCTGGGGATGCACGTTCCATTCCCACTGCTGCCCCATTGTTTTGGGGGTTCGCCACTCGCTAGCGTTGAGATACGGCTAGGGCAATCGGCCTCGTTACTCCAATTATTGATGCTGATTCATGACCAGGGTTACTCCAACGCTTCCCTTGGTTTCATTTACAAGAACTATACTACTCCGAGCTCTTAATTTAGTATTCAACTCGGCGTCATTTTGATGAGCTGGGTGGCTATCGGTTATTGTTTCCGCACCTTTGGATGTGAAAATGTTTCTCATCTGTTGAATACCCAGAAACAAAAGACTGCCTCATGACAGAATATTTGCATCAAATCGTTTGTCTAGAGTGTACAAGATATAACAGCAAAGTACAGGCCCGGGACTGAAGCAAGTGAGCCAACACAAGAGTAACGAGTTCGTGGATGAATTTACATGGAGCACACATGGCCCAACCAATCAGAAAGCTGTCCTGGCGAATACTCAACACTGCCGCCGCTTACACTTTATACATAACTCATCACATTGTACGCCATAGCCTACTGCTTCAACTTCACACCTGCCTCCGCCGGCATGAGAGCTCCCTCGGGCGGAAGATTCTTGCTCTTGAACTCGTCCACCATCTGCTCCATAGTAACAAATTCCACACCTTCATGCTTCTTGAAATGTTCAATGAGCCTGTCAAATGATGAGAGAATGCACAAAACGGATCTGGGCACTATCAGAGAGCTTTCATACCTTTCGTGCATCAGGAGAGCATGTGGTCTACCAGATACGTCTGGGTGAATTGTGATGGGCTGGTCAAATATGTCAGATACGTAGCCTCGCGCGACCACCGTGTAGACGGGGGGCTGGACTTACGAAGATAAACTCGTCGTACTCTCGATAAAAGTAGTCAAAGTGATCCCTCCATATGTCCTCAACATCACGTGCATTAACGAAACCATGGCTATTTGGAGCCGACTTGATAAACATCATTGGTGGTAGGTCCTGTATGGAGTATGAGAATTGATTAAGACTTGCAAGTTGCCAATTACATGAAGGGTGGGCAAGCTTACATCAATATACCAATTTGCTGGGATTTCGACAAGGCCCGTTTGACGACCAGGAACGAGGGGCTTCATCCATTCCTCTGCTTTTTTGGTGTAGTCGATATTCGTCCACGTATCTCCCGTCCGCAGGTAGTAAGGCTGACAATCATGATGGCTCATGCTGTGATCGTACTCAATACCATAGGAAAGGAGCAATTCAGCACCTTCCTGGCTCGTCTCCCACCTACATTACGACCATGCATGTAAGCATCAAATGATACAAGTACAACAGGTTTCGCTTACCATGGTGCAACACTCCCCCTCGGAGGCTTTCCTGCAAAATCGGTCAACATGCGATATGTCTTGTCTAACACATCTCTTTGCTGTTCCAGTGTCATATCCGCGGGGTTCTCGTGACTGTATCCGTGCAGGCCGATTTCATGTCCAGCATCTCGTACGGCTGCCATGTCCTCGGGAAATGTGTCCAAACTGTGCCCAGGAATGAACCATGTTGTCTTGATGTCGTATTTGGCGAACAATTTCAGGAGGCGCTGCGTGCCAACTGTACCCGCCCAAAGACCACGACTGATGTCGCTCGTACTATCCTCGCCACCGTATGAGCCTAACCAGCCTGATACAGCATCGACATCGACGCCGTAAGAGATCAGAACCCGTTTCCTGCCCATTGTGTATAGTTATAGTATACTTGTGAAGGAAATATGCGTAAAAAACTCAAATTGAATATGTTTCGAGTTGAAAGATGTGAGTATGAAGTTAAGACGAAGACGAAGACTGATTAATCTTGACACTGTCAATCGCCTGGAAGAGTTCTCTATCCGTCCTGGTGGGTTACCAATGGTCCAGATCAGCCCCGCCTCCACATGCCTCCACATACCTCCACATGACGCCGTTTGTCGCTTATCACGAACCGATTACCTCCAACTTACCCCAACCACCAAACTCGGGCTGATGGGCAGAATGAATGTATGATATCTGCTCTACTACTTGAGATGACGAAAAGCGTGACGGCTCTCGTTGATGCAAACCTCAAGCCTGACACGGGAAAACGCATCAACCAAGTGACGTAGATGCAATCGGTCCATTCAATGACATCCCAGCAAATGCGCGCTGCGCAAATTGTCGAGGTAAGTGGAGGACGTTACCAAAGAATATGCGAGCATCATTAACCGAACACCTTAGTTCAACAAGCCATATCACTTATGTGAACGGCCAGTTCCCGAATGTGGCGACCATGATCTTCTCATCCAAGTCTATGCGGCAGGATTCTGTCACTCAGACCTGCAGGTACTACAAGGCCAGTTTGTGGCTAACCTGCCCCTGATTCCATCCCACGAGCCTGCAGGAAAAGTAGTAGCAGTTGGCACTCGGGTGAAGGGTTCCTTCAACATTGGGGATCGTGTTGGAGTTTTGAACTACAAGAACGCATGTGGAGAATGTACGGGATGTCGACAGCATTTTCGACGAGCAGGACGTACGGATCCTCGCTTTTGTAAAGAAAGGACAACAGCTGGCTTCAAGAATGATGGAGCATTCGCGCAGTTCATGTTGGCGGATCCTGCAACTACTGTTCATTTGCCGGAAAAGGTGTCTTTCGAGCAAGGTGCACCACTCATGTGCGCAGGTGTAAGTTGAACCAACTAGAAACATTCCATAGCCATCGATGCCTTGGTCATTGACGAAATAAAAGGCTACAGCATGGGGCGCTCTACAGAAGCTCAAACCAGATGTCAAGCCTGGCGAAGCCATCGCCATTGTTGGAATAGGTGGACTAGGCCAACTGGGTATTCAATTTGCAAAAGCCATGGGTTATAGAACCGTCGCCATCGACAACCGCTCCGAAGGTCGCCAACTGGCTATGGATGTCTCCGCCAACTTGAAGCCAGATCTGATCGTTGATTCAGCAGCGGCTGAAGCCGATGAGAAAATCCTCCATTTCACATCTGGCGAAGGACTTGCAGGTGTCGTTGTCTGTACTGATTCGATCGAAGCAAATGCCTGGAGCCTTCGACAACTGGGAAACGGAGGAGTCATGGTGCCAGTGGGTCTACCGAAGACCAGGTGGCAGTTCGATTCCGAAGTTATGGTCTTTGGAGAACTCACCATCCGAGGAGTATATGTTGCGAGTACGGAACAGGTGGAGGACATGTTGAAAGTGGTGGCTGAACACGATATTTCATCTCACATCACGACTGTCGAATTTGATGAGATACCAGGTGTCGTGGAGAGGTATACAGACAAGTCGATGAAAGGACGGCTAGTCGTACAAGTTGCACATGAATAACGAAGAAGATTCTCGTCAGCCGGCGTCCTACTGTATCTTACAATACCTCGCGCTGTTTTGCGTGCCGAAGGTAGTGCCGAAAACGCGTTGGCGAGTTGTTTCGCCACAGCGTTGGGGTAGTTTTGGGGTCCATCAACCCCGACTCCAACTCGACTCCATAGAGCAGATTGCATCGGTGCAATAATTAGGCTGCAGCGTACGTAACACGCGTTTGTCCATTGAAGTTGTACTGGGACAATCCTCTCAATATCTCTCTTCAACTTGGTTTGTATTTCCACCCAAAGGAATTCAAGATTTCTAGCGCACACTTACAACAACATGTCTATCTTTTTCGATTCACCCATCAGGTTCGTTATCAGAGATATCTCGACGCCACTGAGCACTGTAATGCACTAACGACTGTATTAAGCGATGAACTTGTACCGGAAGGCGAGGCCGAATTACTTTTGGCCAATATCGGAATCACCGAGGGCATATCGAACTCGGAATCAGGTGACTACCGACAACTATTAGCCGCCGTTCACGACGTCGCCCAACATATCTTGCACCTCCCCGACTACATAGTTCGCGCCGACACTGATATAGACACTGATATATATCCTCGGGAGAACATTCGTAGGCCACCTCCAGAGGACCAAAACTACGGTCATGCGTGGGCGCACAAGTTCCAAATTCGTGGAAGCCCGAAAGGAGAGCTCTTGAAAGGCAAGACGGTGTGTTTGAAAGACAATATCGCAGTTGCTGGAGTGCCCCAATTTTTCGGCACGGATGCTATTCCGGCCTGGACTCCGGATTCTGATGCCACAGTCGTCACGCGAGCCTTGGATGCAGGCGCGGACATTGTAGGAACGACCATCTGTGAGAACTTCTGCAATTCGACATCTTCATTTACCAGCGCCCAAGGCACTGTGCATAATCCGTATGCCGAGGGCTATTCTGCCGGGGGTAGCACATCCGGTGGTTCAGCATTGGTCGGCGGCGGGTTGGTAGACATTGCAATTGGCGCTGATCAAGGTGGCAGCATCCGTGTACCTGCATCATTCTGCGGATGTGTGGGGTTTAAGCCAACACACGGGCTGGTTCCTTACACAGGAATTTCTAGCGGCGATGCTATAAGTGACCATGCGGGACCAATTGCAAGAACAGTCACGGACGTGGCTCTATGTCTGGATGCCATTGCCGGCAGAGACGATTTCGATGACCGAACCCTTGGGGCTCCTCTTCACGGCTCGACATGTTACGCAAAGCAACTCCAATCCTCGGTTGCTGGAATGAGAATAGGCGTGCTAGTCGAGGGATTCGAACACCGATTAGTTGACGAAAGCGTTAAAGCAACCGTCCTCAAAGCAGCTTCTGAATTCGAAAAGCTTGGTGCCACTGTCCAGCAAGTCTCTCTACCACTCCATATTGAAGGGCCAGCCATTTGGACGATTCAGCAGCGAATCGCAGGAACACTGGGGTTGATGGGCTTGGCGCATGGCCGCAGAGGTCTGTTTTCAACCGCATTCGAGGCAACGCGGCGCCCGTGGACGAACGAAAGCTTCCAAAAGCTATTTCCTTCAACGAAGAACACCATCATCAACGGTCTTTCATTAATGCGAGACTATCCAGGTCTGTACGCGAAAACGATGAACATCGCCCAGCAACTAAGAGACTCGTACGAGAGATTGTTCAAAGAGTATGATGTTATTCTTATGCCCACAACGCCTTTTGTGGCGCCTCGGAACCTAGCGTGGAAAAGGGGAGACTCGCCGATGGAGGCTTTGAAAGCGAGCATGGGAATAACCACAAATACTGCTATTTTTGATGTTACCGGACATCCGGCTATATCGCTTCCTGTTGGATTGTCCCCATCGAATCAAGATGACAGGGTCAGGTTGCCTGTGGGTATGCAGTTGGTCGCCGGTTTGTGGCAGGAGCAAAAGATACTCGATGCCGCTTTTACATGGGAATCGGCCAATGATTGGAAGAAATTTGGACCGCTTGGAATCGAGACGCCAAGGCTTGGGGTCAAATTATAGAAAATGGGCGATTAAGGGTGCAACAGGAACAGATAGATGTACAGAACAGCATCGAGATATGAAAAGTCAAGATGGTGGCTTTAGTTGATAGTATAGCCCCCATCCACCACCAGTGCATGTCCTTGGATAAACGACGCTTGAGAAGAACATAGAAAGAGGACGGCATCTGCTACTTCATCTGGAGTTCCCATCCTTTTCATCGGAGCTATATTGATAGCAGGCTTTAGAGCCTCTGCCATCTCGGGAGAGGAGGTAGTCATGGGCGTCTCGATGACACCAGGGCATACGCAGTTGACTCTGATTCCATCATCTGAATAATCGATTGCGTTTGACCGAGTCATGTTGATGATGGCGGCCTTGGAGGCACAATAAGCAGCTAACGCAAATGCTGTCAGTCACATAGGTTTATTGGGTATGAACATAGATGGAAGCAAGCATACCGGCACCTGGCCTTCCGACTATACCAAGCTGACTTGCGATATTCACAATGGACCCTCTTTGCTTGGGGTGTTCTGGTAGAGGATCTTGGCGTAGCATGTTTCTCAATTGAGCACGACAGCTCAGCCAAGAACCCCTGTAGTTGATGTTGTTCAGACGGTCAAAGGAATCCATGGACATATCTACGGCCTTTATTGTCTTGTCGCCCAGAACTCCGGCGCAGTTGACTGCATAATCCAATCTAGAGAAGGTGTTGAATGCTTCATGGTGGAATGAATCTACAAAGTGCTCGTCCGATATGTCTCCGGGACGATGGAGAACATGGGCAGACGAGTTGATGGAGAGAATGGCTTCTTTGGTTTGCGCAAGAGTATTGAGATTGATATCAGTGATGGCGATTTTGGTGCACCCGGATCGAGCCAAGGCTTTGGCTACAGCTGCGCCAATTCCTGGTCGGTGGTCAGCGCATGCATGTGTATATCGAAATAAACCCAGGAGCGAGTTTACCGGTACCGCCAGCACCAGTAACAACAGCTGCTCCAAAGAGGTGTCGTGCGAGTGATGCCATGATTGAAACGGCAAAGACGAGGACGAGGACAGCAACACTTTGCAGTGGATGGAAATCTCTCGCCTTGTTGCGCTATACACAAACGCACTTGTTCCTTGATTGCCTCGTCTTTGGTGGGACGATTGGGGACGATTCAAGGATACCTACATACATACCTACATACTTACTCCAATCTGTGGGGTTATTTATTTATTAGCTCTGCATGTTATCGGATAACGATAGGCGGAATCAAATCTAATCTCATTATCAGATGCATAGATCTATCTGCGAGCCTAATCAGGCCTAGGGGCCCACTGCCCACTGCCCACTGCCCACTGCCCACTCGCCAAACACTGGCGACTCCAACAACCCCAAACACAACAAACATCAACTCCAAGATAGATGGAGAATCACCCCATGCGTAGACACAATCACACGTGCCATTATTGTTCGAGGGGTTTCAAGCGGGCAGAACATCTGACCCGCCACATCCGTACACGTGCGTTTTTCGTCTTCTTTACTCAGTATACTCAATTACTCGGTATAACTTCTGTTGAAGCGAGAGATAGCTAATTGGACTTCCAGATACCCGGGAGAAACCATTTTCATGCCAATGTGGAGCAACATTCACCCGTCGGGACCTTCTAACTCGACATTGGCGCATTGCAAACCACGGCCATGGCAATGATGATAATAGCCAAAATCAAGAGGCGCCCTCTGTGCACCATATCTCTCCTAATGGACTGGACGTCGCGAATGCAGCAGTAGCAAATGAGATGCAACCTTCTGCTGCTCCTTTCAGCCATGAACATACACATGCACATGTTGTCAATCAAGATTTGTCACAAGCGCCCCTTCAAGACGAGGGGTTCGACGACTTTCGCGATTTCGTCAACTTCATCGACGGTGTGGGTCTATCGGCACAGTGGACGCCAGAATATGATGTGGATTGGATGTTACCTGAGCACTACCACCCACCTCGTGAACCGGAACCTCCACACTCGCCTGGGCCCGAGGACATTGGCGATCCTTTCAGCACTTGGCTGCCTTCAGCACCAGCCAATGATCAAGTGCATTTGCCTCCTCAATTCGGGCACGGTGGGTTTAGTCCCATTTCTGCACATCTACAGACTCTCACATTGGCATTAGTCACTGACACACTGCAACAGATGCTCGCGAAAAGAGAGCCAGGCACGGCACGTACCATGTCACGGATGACCACCGAAACTTGTTGCTATCCCTACTTGGGAACTTTTCACATCCCATTTCCAACTTCGAGATACCCTCACGACATGCTTTAACACGATACATCACGGCCTTCTTCGGAGGCTTTCATTCTCATTTTCCTTTCATCCACGAACCAACGTATAAGCCATCATGTGCCCCTGTAGAACTAACGCTTGCCATGTGTGCAGCTGGCGCACAGTATTGTTTCGAGAGGAAAAGTGCCGAACGTCTCTTCCGTGTATCGAAAGCAATTGTTTTCGAAAGGTTACGGCAGGAAGAGTCTCACTTTGGACCGCAAACGCTGGCCTTTACTACCTCGACAGATATGCTTTCACCAGTAGCGTCACGTACACGTACAGCAATACCATCAGGACCTTGGGCACCTCTCGACATGGAAAAGACGCTCCTTGTATTGGTAGGTTTCGCGACATGGGAAAGGAAAGACCTGCTTCAGCAGGCTTTTGCCCTCCGACCACTGCTTGTGCAGTGCCTTCGGGACAACGGACTAAGAGAAGAAAGCGCGCCCATCAACGCATCCGCTCCCAGATCGGCCATGTGGGATCAATGGGTGCAACGAGAGTCCTCTCGACGTACAAAGCTCGTGGCCTTTTGCTACATCAATGTTCATAGCATTACATACAATATACACCCTCTTCTTTGGAGTAGTGAATTGCACCTGCGGTTGCCTTGTTGCACTCCAGATTGGCAGGCTTCGAGTGCGGCACAATGGGCAGCACTGCAAAGGGAGGGCAAAGAAGACCAGATGGCTTTCCAGCAAGCTTTATCAATATTGCTGCAAGGCGCAGTAGGCGTCGATTCTGTGCATCCCATACCAAGTCCCATCGGCAACTACATCCTACTTCATGCACTATTGCAGCGGATTCACGTTGTCCGCGAGCTATCCTTTCCCGCAGCGTCCCCAGCGACAATCGCGACTGGAGAGTTACAGGTCATCTGGTGCGTCTTACCATTGTCAATCCTCTCCACAATTCATTCCAAGCAAGCTGATGCAATGTCCATTCCTTAGCCGTGCACTCCGATCTTGGACTTCTTTGTGGCAACAGACACCAGAGTCAATCCTAGATCCCAACAACGAAAGCGGTCCTATCCCATTCACCTCAAGCGCGCTTCTAGTCGTCGCCTACATCCGATTGTCTCTCGACATCGGATCACATCGACACTTGGAATCTCGCGACCCAGACGTTATAGCTACAGGTTTGACTCAGCTTCCCGGTATTGAGCGCAACGATAACCTCCTTTCCGCTCTCCTCTACTCGACACACGCCCTCAGCATTCCGGTGAGACTGGGAATAGATAGGGTTGCTCGAAGTCAGGCCTTCTTCTGGAGTGTCCAGCATGCCATCTCGAGTTTCGAATGTGCGATTTTCTTGGGGAAATGGCTTTGTTCTCTGCCAAGTTCACTGCAAGTAGGCTCTCTGTCTCGTACGTATTCCTCCAACGTCCGAGTTCCGTGTCAATCAGTCATACTAAGGTTTTCGTCCAGGGTCCGAACATCGCATTCTTCACTGGGTCCGCTGCATCATCAAGGAAGCCTATGCCGTTGTTGATTTCGGTGAGCATGAAGGAGGCGATGACGAATTGATTGTACCCGACGAGCCATTTGAGCTTGGCCTTGCCGTCCTGAAGATCTGGTGTCGTTTCTTCCGCGGCAATACCCAGTGGCAGTTCGTAGTGACACTTGGACTGAGTTTAGACATATACATAAAGGCCTCTAAACGTTAGGATGATCGATACTGATTTATTGTTCTGAAACTGCGTGTAGCTCACATTGTTTGCGATTCGTGTCGTATTCCAAGACCCAATCCTGATTATCGGAGGAAGCCGAGGCAGTACTGACGTAAGCCCAGAGACCTTGACCTCGATCTGTGTGGCACCAGGAAGGTTTGACAGTGCCTGTATCATCACAGCCCTGCCTACAGACTGACTACCAAGAGCTTTCGAAACTGGGGTATAAACATGAGCTTTCTTGGTGATAAGCTTATTGTTTGGGACCGTAGGTGTCGCGCGCGATCGTTGTAGAGAAGATAGAAGTGGTCGATGGAAAGCGTGGTAGCGTGGTAGCGTGGTAGTTGAGAAAGGTGAAAGGTCGGTCGCAACGGAAATGGAGAAATGCAGATGCTTATATGTGACGTTACATGTAGCCTCTCTCTGTGTGAGCTTACATACGTGCACTGGTAACTGTTGATTTTCCCATTAAATGTCACGTTACCTGTCTTCTCAACAACCAATTACATCACTTGTATCGCTCGCTAGCGCTGTTTTTGAGCGACCAATCATCTTCTTCACTTCCTGGCCTTGACTAGATGATCATAATGTCTCGGTCTATTCGAAAGGACGAAGTCATGAGGAAGTCTGAATATCCAGCCGGCAATGAATCAATCACGGTGATTGGGCCCGTTGCAGGACCAGGACAGACAATATGCCCTGTGAGCAACGGATCTTGTGTTTTAGCGGTAGGAACGATGGTCTCCCAATGAACAGAGTCTGGATAGGGGATCTTCTCAATGCTAGGATGCGTGGATGGAGTCCTGAGCTCGGAAACTGAACATGTATATACAGACAAAGACAATGCTTACTATTTTGGATAAGTTTGCTGTACTGCTGTGGCACATAGACGCTGGATACCATGCACGGGTAATCTTTTGAGCACCTTGGTCCGCGAATGTGTTCTGCTCTACATAACAATTCGCGTGTTTCGTACTAGCGGCCAAGACCTCTTCGATCCAGATTTTATAGATGCTCACTCTCCCCCAGCTGCATTGCGATATGAACTCGGTGACTAACACAGATGTGCACGCATTCGTCGAGGGCGGGCCGGTATTCTTGATCCACTGCACTTTTGGAAGGCTTGACAAGCAAGGATGGGTCCTGGGTTTGTATATTGGCAACAATGTTCGAAATTGATGTAAATGGGTTTCTTCGCCCTCAAGGACCTATGTACAGTACAGTGTGCGCTCTGATCTAATTCAGTGCCTCCACACGTGTTCGTCGCCATGCTTTGCCGCCTGCACTGGTCAGTATAATGTGTCTTCTCTCTCTCTCTCTCTCTCGATCACTTACTCTGACAGTACGGGGACCACCCAACTCTGCCTCCAAACCATCCTCGTATTGTTTGGGCACGCTGACCTTGTCGGGGTGAATGAAGCTGACGACGGCGCACATGCCTAGAACACTTGCTAGAAATGTGCCAAGCAGGACACCCCCCCATCCCGGCGTGAAGTGATCGTAATCATGGAGAGATAGGGCACTGTAAATATCATGGTCTTCGTGTACGGGATCGTTGAAGTTGCGGCGCTCCTGCTTGTCGAAGTATTCGCCATACGGGTCGCGGTACTGGGGCTTCTCTGGCTTCGGGTTTATGTAGCCACCGTTCTAAGCAGGTCAGTGTCACAGAGATAGACGGCGGGCATTCATAGGGTGCTAACAATATTCGGGTCTACAATGTCCAGGAGCTCGGATTGGGTGAGGGCTGTCCGAACTTGCGTGAACTGGGGTAGTGGTCGTGCAGCAGCGGGAATGAGGGCGCGGGTGAGCGGGCGGGCCGCTGCAATGCGCCGAGAGAGCATGCTAGGCAATGGTCAGGAATTTCGGATGGGCAATCGAGCGAGCCCGTAAGTTGTGACGCTGTTTGCTGGGACGGCTTGCTGGGACGGGGGGACGGTGATGTTTGAAGTCGAGGTGGAAGTTGGTTGGTGTTGTGGTGTTGTATGCAATGCGGGCAATTCCACTAGCGCGCGCGGGATGACTAAGATTCCTCCATGGGCTCACATGGTCTCAACAAGACGACAGAATGACATTTGATGTAACTTGTGTAATTACTGTGTAGTTACGTGTGTAGGATTCTTTGGGTTGGAAGAAACCAATCAAGTGAATTGACCATGCTTTATATAGTGGGTACTGTTAGATGTGATGCTCAATATAGACTACCTGTCAGGTACAAAGGTAGTACCGGCGTTGTTGTTATTATTATTATTATTATTATTATTATTATTATTACAAAGAACCGTAATATTCAGTGTTGAACTTGAATGCTTCCGTGTGGTGGTGGCATCAGTCAAAATGAAACACTGGTCGTATATTATTACCTTTGTAGAGTAGTTACATAGGTGCATACTACTCGTATAAGTAACTAACATACATGATGCTGCCTTAGCGTCTGTGCGTTTATACAACGGGCGCCGGCTCTTGAAGTGGACATTTTGTTTTCGCGAACATCAACACCACGACACAGACAAAACCACGAATTAGCCCGCATCACGCCCACCCGTGTACCTATCCGGCCCATAACCCACCTCAAGAGTCTCTTGAGTCACGCGCATCCCGTGACACCACTTTTGTGCCGTTTATGTTGGTTCGGCGCGAGCGCCGATTCTCTCCTCCCAGCGGAAGGAGCGACGAGGCTCCCTGTTGAATGGAGAACGTCACGTTCGTCAAGGCCGACACCATCACTCCACCACAACAAGACACACTCAACACCCTCAACACCCTCAACACCCTCAACACCCTCGACGAGTTTGCCCCAGCCCACAACGATGCCACCTTCCAGGACAGCAGTGCGCTCGAGATAACACTAGACGAACAAGGGACAGTAGTGGAAAATGGAGAGCTTGGTGGCGCCACGCAACGACCGGCAAAGCGTCGCAAGTTCGAGGACAATAACACCTCAAGTCGTTCCACGTCTTCACGCGCCATATCACCGCCCTGGAAGCAGTTCGCCGCCGATGGACCGACAACCGTATTCGACAACGGCATCAGGAAGTCATCCAGAGTGAGCAAAGACGTGCCTCCAACGCCGCCTGAGCCCGTGAGGCGTGCCACGCGCCACGCACCCAATCCATCCAACCCATCCAACCCACCACCACATACAAACGGAAAGTCAAAGACCGGTGCCAGGACCAATGGTTCTCGCGCTGCCTCGGGGCCCACGATGCAGTCCCAGACCAAGTCTGTGTCTGCCCACATCAAGAAGGCTTCGGTGCCATCACTAAACTCGCCCGCTGCCAGAAAATCCGAGCGCCATCGGAAGCCTTCCACAATTGTCACGCCTTCGTCTCCCGCATATCAAGACGAGGTGCTTGAAAGCCCACGACGGCGACCAGGCCGGCCACGGAGGACAACGCAGACGTCAGCCGAAGGTATTGATGGTGATATGCTTACTACACCCCACCAGAGCACTTTCCCTACAGAAGGCGACTTCCAAAGCCCACCTCTTGATTCCAATGCCTCAGGGCCCACTCCTCGTCTGCGCCTCCGATTACGAAGACCCGAACCTCCGAACCGACATCCCCACCACACTGCCCCGCCACCTAAACACCCCACCTTCGCCGACTGGTTGCAGATTGACGATCCGTTGGAGGGTGAGGAATCACAAAGGATAACCTGGGAGAGGGCCGAAGAGGAGGCTGCGCGCCGTCTGCGCATTGTTGATGCGGCCGAAGGTGGTGTGCTCAGTGAAACACGATGTAGTATATTCACGCCACAAGCCGCCGACGAGCCACCCCCACATTACAATCACTGGGATCATGTAGTCGCACACGCTTTACACTTCAATAAGCTGCTCAAAGAGGAAAGTATCTATCATCGACGTATCGCCAAGACGCTGGCCAAAGAGGCTCTCGATTATTGGAAGGAAAAGTACAAGAGGAAGACCCAGGATGAGATTGATCAGGAGGAGGTGGAACGCGTGGCCCTCCGGTATAAGCAGCTTGTCAAGGATGTCAAGGATTCGTGGGCAAATGTCAGGATTGAAATTGACAAGGAGCGAGTGGCCAAGTGGGAGGAGGAGCAGCTTCAGCTTGGGCACAAGGCCATGGATGACATGTTCAACCAAGCGCAAGAGATCCTCGGCCGGAATGTCGTGGATTCCGCTTCTTCGCTCGTCAGTGAGGATCGGGAAACTGAAGACGATGAACCAGAGTTTGGGAGTGGTACTTCCGATGTATCTGGTGAAGAAGACGATGCAGAGAACATGTCATCCAGCTCGGATAGTGACAATGGTCACGAAAATGACGAAGATGCGAGCCTCACCGCTGAGCAATTACAGGCCAAGTACGGACAACTCCCAGATCTGGTCCACGATAGCTCTGAAGCTGAGGATGAATCAGACGAAGACGAAGAGAATGGCAAGCACGATTCTGATGAGCACACTCCGGACCCGACCCCGGACCGAGATCTCGAGATGGAAGACGCCCATGACCTGCCGGCAAATCCTTTCGCGAACGGTGGTGACCTGGACGAAACAGAGGATGCCGTTTCGGAAAAGCCAGACTATATAAACCCTGCCACGATTGAACTCGAGGAAGTGGATAAAGCACTCTTGGATTCCGACGAGGATGGTACCAATGCGTCTGAATCCGGAAGTGAGGAGTGGGGCAGCGACGACGAATCAGAAGAGGAGAACCAATCTGAAAATGGCTCTGAAGATGAAAATGATCTTGGCGTGATGGGATTTCTGAACCCCAGTGAGATAAAGAAGCTGAAGGAAGCCGCCAGAGCAGTAGTTGATGATAGCGCGGCCCCCCTCACTTCCAACGGACGTAATGGCCACGACGATAATCCCGATGACTCCAAGGACACGGAAAATGTCAACACCAACGGTGACTCGAAAGTCGACACAGAAGGTGGAGAAAGACCTGCTAATGGTGAAATGGACATTGATGCGGCCGAGCCGACGCTATCGGTCGAGCCACAAGAATCTGAACTGGTTAAAGAGATCGTTCCTGACGAGGCTGTTTCACGAAGTAGATCCCGTTACACGTCATCACCCCCCCGCACGGAGATACCTTCTTTGCTCCGAGGAACACTACGAGAATATCAACATGGCGGCCTGGACTGGCTTGCTAATCTCTACGACTCAGATACGAACGGTATCTTGGCCGACGAGATGGGACTTGGGAAAACTATACAAACCATCTCCCTTCTTGCTTACATAGCCGTCTTTCGACAGAAATGGGGCCCGCATCTTGTCGTGGTGCCCACCAGTGTCATGCTCAATTGGGAAATGGAATTCAAGAAATGGTGCCCTGGTTTCAAAATATTGACATATTACGGAGACATCACCGAACGGAAGAGAAAACGGACAGGCTGGCGTACCACCGGACCGGACATGTACAACGTCATTATCACCTCCTACCAACTCATTTTGCAGGACGCTGCTGCCTTCAAGATGCGACCATGGCAATACCTGGTCTTGGACGAAGCTCACAATATCAAGAACTTCAAATCTCAACGATGGCAGACTATGTTGAACCTGCGGACGGAACGGAGGCTACTTTTGACCGGAACACCTTTGCAGAACAATATCGATGAGCTTTGGTCCCTACTTTACTTCTTAATGCCTGCTGGTTTTGCCGGAGAAGGTCGTATAGCCGGATTGGAGGAGTTCACCATGGCACTGAAGAACCCAACATCACAAATTCTCGAGCAAGGACGGCAACAACTTGACGCAGAAGCACAGAAGATTGTCAGGAAGCTGCATGAGGTCCTGCGTCCATACCTACTCCGAAGGCTGAAGGCAGATGTGGAGAAGCAGATGCCAGGCAAGTACGAGCACGTCGTGTACTGTAAGCTCTCACGACGACAGCGACAATTATATGATGGGTTCATGGGTCGTGCCGCGACCAAAGAGATACTCGCGTCTGGAAACTACATGTCGATTATCAACTGCCTCATGTCCTTGCGGAAGGTTTGTAACCACCCGGATCTTTTTGAAACTCGAGCCATCGTGACCTCTATGGCCATGCCAAAGTCAATTGCTGCCGCTTATGAGATCAAGGACTTGTTAGTTCGCAAAAGACTACACGAAGGCATCGAGGCTGAAAGGGTAAACATGGAAGCCTTGAACTTGGTTTTTGCGCGACGAGAGCAGACCTCCATGCTGCACGCTCGACGATCTCAACAGATTCGTGCAACACGGCCACTCGAGGATCTCATTGAGCGCCAGACTCGTCGTTTGAGTCATACTACTCAGCCTGGAACACATGATGTTCAATCCGTGCTCTCTGCCATGGCGGACAGAGAGAACTATGCCATCCGAGCCCACCTCCAGTCTTGCCTGCACATCACTCGCTCCCGGACCCAGTTTTTGCCCATCTACGGCAAAGGGTTGATCGAGCGACTCACGATGAATTACCAAGACTATGTGTTTGGGGCCCAGGACAAGGGACGTAAGATTCCCCCACAGACCTTGCCTCCTCCGGTTATGTTTCCCATGGCCAAGCAAATCACTTCCAGCCCCGTTGCGAAAGTCTACGCAGATGGAAAAAGAGGCGAACTTGGCTTCAGATGTCCTCGCAGTCCTTTTGTTGCGAGGAGATGGCATCGTCGGCAGATGTCCGTTTTTCAAGCACTTGTACCAACGCTGGAGCAGAGAGCCGAAGCACTTGAGCCGCTGATTACTAGATTTAGTTGTGTGACCCCAGCTGTAGCAGCCGAGGAACTTGCTCCCCTAACACTGTCATCCACAGGTGTGGACATGGTTCGATCGTCGGAGATGGCACACACTCGCGATCCCTTCCACGAGTCTCGTATACGTTTGTCGATTGCGTTCCCCGACAAAAGGCTCCTCCAATACGACTGTGGGAAACTGCAACGTCTGGCCGTGCTTCTCAGAGATCTCCAAGCTGGTGGCCACCGTGCTCTCATCTTCACCCAGATGACCAAGGTCCTCGATATCCTGGAGCAGTTCTTGAACATCCATGGATATCGATATCTGCGTCTTGATGGCGCCACAAAGGTCGAACAGAGGCAAATTCTGACAGATCGGTTCAACAATGATCCCCGCATACCAGTCTTCATCTTATCCTCGCGATCAGGCGGCTTAGGTATCAATCTGACAGGTGCGGATACTGTTATTTTCTACGACCTCGACTGGAACCCTGCAATGGACAAGCAGTGCCAGGATCGCTCCCACCGTATTGGTCAAACAAGAGATGTACACATATACAAGTTCGTGTCCGAATACACAATCGAGGCCAACATTCTCCGCAAGAGCAATCAGAAGCGGTTGCTGGACGATGTCATTATTCAAAAGGGAGACTTTACCACAGATACATTCAACAGGGTCACCTGGCGCGACGCCTTGGAAGACGATGGCGTGGCCATAGGCGATGAAGCCGGTGCAGCTATGGATCGTGTACTTGGTGAACGCGCCGGCCTCCTAGGCGATGCGCAAGTCATGTCCCGGGTCGAAGACGTGGAAGATCGAACCGCCGCCTCAGTCGCTCAAAAGGAAATCGTCGATGAGATTAATGATGACCAAATCGACTTCAGCGAGTCACACGCTGCCACAAGAGCCGCGTCGGAAGCTAGACAAGAGGAGAGACGAGAAGAGGAGAGGAAGGAGGCAGAGAAAGACCGGAGACATGTCGACGAGTACATGCTTGATCTTTATCGGGAAGAGTACGGCAAGGAGCCGTATAAACCCCCGACGGATCGACAAAAAAGGAACAGAAAGGGCCACGATCCGCACAGGACGGCGAGAAAAAAAAAGTACTAGCTGATTTTCTGCTTCTCTGTTGTGGTCAGACTTTATCAATGTTGGAACGGAGTATAATAAGCACGTGTGCTAGTAGAGCAAGTTTCACTGATTGACAGCGCGGAGATGTAAGCGTTAGATGCCGATGCGAATACCGGTCGGAACCATGTATGATGAGCCTTTTTGGGAGGGAGCGTGCACGGAAGGTGTTATGGTGTAGTGTCAGCTAGGCTGGAAATATTATTAGATGGTTCACATTTATCTCTCACAGTCGCTGCTTTTTGCGTGTTTCTGTTCGGTATACCGTATTTTGCTGCTGCGTTAGATACGAACAATGCCCTTCTGAGATCAGAGCCTACTGACCTGGAGGGTGAATAGAACGCTGCTATCTTCGACGCCTTTTACTGTTGACTGTGCATGGGTCAACTAAGAAACGCCTTTGTACCTGCAAATTCATCGACACCAAAATACGTGGAACGGGAAGAGGAGGGATGCAAAGGCCGGAAGGACTGGACCCACCTCGAGCGCTGCAAATTGCATGACCATTCTGTTCTGAGAGGCAAGTTTCGAATGGAGAGCCGAAAGAGGAAGTTCTGCGACGGCGTTCACAATCTTTAACCGCCGGCTGAAGGCATCACAAATTAGGCTTACGAGTAGCACCGACTTTGTGAGGTAACTACTCTGAATATGTTCCACTAGCTTCCCAATCACTTGTACCTACGCGCTGTACAAGACCTTTTTTTCTTTCAGAAGATTTCAGGTATTTCATTCACACATGTGCTTATTGGTGTTGTTGGTATACAGTATGTTGTCCATGCAAATTCATCTACAGAACGATGGTAGTTTTCTGCCATACCCAACGCTGAAGTAATGTCAGTATTTGTAATCAAACTGTGGAGTGAGAGATGAGCTGGTGGAGCAAGTTTATATGATCGAGTGTAAAAGATTAAGTGATTAGTAGCTATCTAATCTATGTAACAAAGGAGATTATATAGTGCTTAGATGGAGCAGGAAAACTTCTATCTAGTAATCTTTAAGGATTATGTGATTATAACCAGAGGTAATCGGGTAGTTATCTAAAGAGATAATTGCTACAGTCACGTGATCACGAATAATCGTGTAATTAGTTAAAGAGATAATGGCAACGATCATGTAATCGAAGATTGAGGTGATCGTGCCAATCAGGTAAGCACCCTACGCGACATAAACAGATGCCGCATAATATGGCTTATTCCTCACCTGAGCTGGATAAGTTGATCTGACCAATTGTGATGACATTTCAAGGGAGCCAAGGTTTGTTTGCAGCTTCTTGCATAATTGCCTTTTAGTGCTTACTTTCACATACACCTTCTGAGGCGTAGTCGAGCTTGTGTATTGGGGGGCCCAAATAATGCTTATAGGGGGGCCCCCGTTAGCAACTCCCCACCTTCTGTACTTCGTATTCTTGGAACTCTTTCTCCCTCTATTAATCTCTTCTCTATCATCATACCATTCATCTCCCATCCATCATGACGTACACGGGCCCTTCAATCTCGCTCCACGTACACATCACCATCGACCCTTCGAACGTCGAGAAGTTTCTCGAAGCCCTCAAGCCGGGCTATGAGGGCGTGATTGCGGAACCCGAAAACACGTACTTTGAAGTGTTTCACAACCCAGAGAATCCGGGAGAGTTCAAGTTTGTGGAGAACTGGAATGGGACCAAGGAGTGGTTTATGAATGTAAGTTGGCAAAACGTGAAGTGAGGGGCCCTAGGGTTAGATGGAGTTGAGGCTGACAAGTTTTGTGTCTGTGTGTGTGTGGATATAGGTGCAGATGAAAAAGCCGTACTACGAGCCTTACCTTGCCATCACGGAGCCCATGTTTATCAAGGAAAGAACATTCGAGATCTGGGGAAGAATGCCTGGCAAAGAATGGGTATCTGTTAAAGAGACTAACTAAGGTTCTGTATACATGGGAGCTTGTCAATTGGGCGATCGAGTACGATGGGGCTTGGTGGTGGGCAATGGTGCCATGGGTCGCTGTACAAGAAGCATCGCTTACACGCTCGTCCCAGTATCATGTCCAATTCTGCAATGTTTTCCTACCCCAAGGACACCATGACCTAAGGAGGCGTCCCACTCTGCACCCTGGCCACAGGGAACAGCCAACCACTCTTCCTCGCAAACATTTTCCCTTCCGCGTACGTCGTAACATTAGCCTCAGAACCTTGCTCGATCCAATTCGTGTTCTGCGTCGACGAGCCAGTGACATATGTACTCCTAGACTTGATTAGCCC